>JBCFXI010000231.1:144441-201754 GCA_038496175.1 Ampulex compressa | reverse complement strand
CGCTTAAATTATTACACAGGGTCTCATTTTGTCACATTTGTCGCACATTTTGTATCAAGGAATTACATGTGATCTCAGCGAAAGTAGGACAAGCACTGCCCGCTACTGCCCTTTTAACATTACGTATCGCGCTGCGTCATTTTAACGGCACGTAGAGGCCGAAACCTAATCGAAATCAAAATAAACCGCTCGTTATCGCCGCGTCAGAGACATAGCGTAAACTCTTACAACAAAACCATGCAACATTTAGCGTCGTGATTGGCAATTATGCTTCCGGCACCCTTGGTCATTTAAAATATCAATTTGCATTTACGTCTGTTATCGGTAACGCGACATCCATTGGAAATGCCGATAAACCAATCGCCTGTAAAACTGCGCTAAAGTAGGAAAAAAATACAAAAGAGGACAGCTCCCTGGTAAACATAGTAATCGAAAATTGTTGTCGAGGAGGCTGCTATTTTATCGTCCTGATAACCGTCGGATCGCACGGTGAAATTATCTCGCCGTGGGCTTATGCAACGCCATTAAACGTTGGATTTATAAGTCTAATATCGACGCTCGGCCGGCATTAGTCTTATAAATCGCGATCGGCTCGTTCGTCGGCGGTAATCAAGATTTATTAACCTAGGGATTTTCGATGATTCTCTACATAAATTGAAAATTGAAAGGCAGCAGCGATACCCAAATTGGGACCGATCGTTGCTGCGTTCTCCCTCGTGACGGATAATCCTCGAACATTTTCACCATGTTCCATGCGAGTTGTCTCTACTTTTTTCAATTCTTTTTTTTTTACCTAGCGGTTGAATAACTATTTTAAATGCACTCCTCTCTATGATACATTTTAGAAGTATTTTACAAGGCATCGTTGTGTGATGTAAAAAGGGAACGTTTTTATTGTAAAAAATGTATAATTATTTATGCTATGTACTATATAAAGATAATACATTCGTTTCAAAACCCGTTTCGTCAAATTGAGTTATTATTCCAGTTGCTGCACAGCAAATGTTTCGTACGAGATTTTTAAATGTGGAATTAATATAGCAGTAATGACCGTAGAATGGTACGAGCCTCTCGCTCTGTGTCTCACGAAGCGAGTTTGAGCTCTTTAAGCGTTCTTATGCGGTGCACTACGAGCTGTACTCGGGTAGTTTAAAAGTCTTAAATCTCTGGGGCCACTTGAAAAGTCCAGTATAATTTTTTTATGTACAATAAATTGTATCAGCGCAACTAACTTTAGGTTAGTCATTTTAATCTTGCAGCGCATAGCTGACACCAGCGGTTAAATCTTCTACTTTAGATGTTAGCACGCTCACTGCCCTGGTGGACATTTATAACTAAAACTCATCCTGTGACACTATTAATTCCCATAAAAGTTACTATAAGTCAAATTCCTTCGAATAACTTGGTTGATGATGCATCTAGGTTAATTTATTCCACGCAAATTACGTAATTTTTTTATCCAACTTTCGTCGTCAAATTCTCGTAGTAACACAAAAAGTTTTCATTGGACAAACGTAACCCAAAGGCAAACATAGTCAGCATTAAGCTTTAGAATCCTCGACATCTTTCATTCTTGAAAAAAGCTAAACGCGCTAACTTCATCATCAAACATTGCCAGGAATATAGCGCTATTGCTCATCCAATAGAGGCCAATAAACGTGTAATTTCGATCTTCAATCACGGTCGTCATATTAACCTGCATTTAATACGATGAAGTATCGAAGTTCACTGGAATAAATGCATAGATTAATTGGAAACGGATTATCAGAAGTACTTGTTAACTAACAAGCAATCAAGAATATTATCCCTAACCCGTTCGTAGCTTTGTATGAGTAACTTTTTATGGTCGTTAGGTAGATTGAAAACATTTGTCCATTTTAATATTAAACTTTATCCTTCAAAGTGGCAGGCGGTTATATAATTTTATTATCATAATATTGATAGCATTTAATAAAATTTGATTTAAAAAATAACAGAGTCTCACGAGTGCCGCTCGCAACAGTACTGTGCGAAGGCTCTATTAATGCGATGCGTCATCGACAGGAAACGTAGCAAAAATACAACGATCTGCTTTATTTCGATAACGAATACAATCGCGAATCCAAGTGGTTTTTTGTTGCGTGCAAAAAATTTCACGATATTCGAGGACAGGAGGTGCACCGGATGATGGAAAAACATGAGGATCGGGAGATCGATTAAAAGTCGGCGTTAAAACGATTGGCTAAAATGCTGATTCCCATTTTGGCGCGCAGCTGCACCCGTAGTAGTTTCAGGTGCGCGTATGATCGAATATAACGCGAGTAAGCACTTGGGTTTCGTCATGATTTGACGGGCATGACACGCGAATATTAAGCGCAGATGCACAAAGTAGAGTCCACACTTGTGCGCCGCAAAAAATCACTCTTTCGAAGAGCCCACTCGAGGCGAACGTCGACTAATTAGACATCGGCTATCGAACGAATAATGAAAACATTTTTATCCATTTCGCTCATATACGTTACCTCGATTTACGGTTAAAAATACAAGGATGAAAAACGAACGTGCAAGCTTTACCGCATCTCCTACAATTATGATCCATCGAGTCCAAAATCTCCACCTTCTGCATTAAATACTTATCAAATATTTTATATTCAAATCCCTTGAATATCAAATGGGACTCGTAATGATCGACAGAAATTTTCTAGTAACACATTACGTATGAATATACGTCTCCCATGTACATAGACCGTGAAGCAAGTAGGAAACTGTAAGAAATGCTTCTTTCTCCTCTAAAAGGTAAAAAACATCTTTAGCAGCAATGCGTAAGTATATCGATGCATTCAAATACTCGAACTTCTCGCTATCAGCTTTCCTATAATCACCCAGTAAATATGAGGGCCTTGCTTTCGTGCGATAAATGATATCGAAGCTTCGCTCCTAAGGAGATACGTTACGAAGTTTCGTCAAGGGGTTTAAGGCAAGGCAATAGACATCGTCCGTCGAACTTTACGCTACGAGCCGTTCCCTTCGGCCCAGAAACTTATACATTTCACCCAATAACGCAGCAACGTTTCGCGTGGAATAAAATTTGCAAGTGCCTCGCGCAGAGTGCAAGCCCCGCAACTTTGCTCCATGGCCACCTTTATCGCGGGGCGAATATCCTCCCTGGATTTACGGCCGGATAATCGCATGCAAATATCGCGATGTACGGGATAAAACAAAAATATGCGACCTTACGGCGCGACAAACGAAATTCTTCGTCGGCGTGATGGTTGGTGTAAAAAAAAAAATTATCGATCACCGCTCGAACGCGATTAAAAGACGCCCCCCACCCTCCTCCACGCCTCCCCCGATTTTAGATACGATCGGATTTATGCATTTATGGCAGCTCAAGCAGAAACTCGATTCCATCGTAACAAGGGCCATCGCGAGGGCAATAACGTGTCAATGTTTTATGGCCTCGTAGTCGGCAGGGCTGTGGCCTCGTTACACGATTTTCGAAAGGAGTAAAACTACAAGATTGTAATAAAGTGTATTGCCAAGGCGTTAACGGACCCGTTATCCCGGGATCGATTCATGGCAATCATCGATTCGAAGCTCGAATATCCGTGCAGAACTCTGGATATTACTGCGACAGAGGTACACTTAGTTTAGGATTATGATAAAGATTACGTGGAACGAATAGACGGTTCCTCGTTTAATTCGTAATCCTGGAATGAAGGCGTAGATAAATGCTATCCGATTTTTTTTACACTTTTTCGTATGAATTTTTCAATGGCTGTCGTTTTTTTTTTCATTTCAATGGTACTGAAAATGGTTATCGTTTCGAATTGAATTTATAAGCTTAGAAATCAAGGTCATATACTAAGTAGTGTATGACGTCTTTAATGATTCCACGCACCACGAGTAGAATATAAAGCTACCCCGGTGCTTCGACGACCATTAAAATTGATTTAATAGGCATGAACAGAATATTTGCTATTATCGAGTATTTCAACATCGATTCCTAAATCATATAGTTCAAAACTCGTTACTTCATGTAGAGCGTATACTTCATGTAGGTACGTAAGAGCAATTATTGAAATCCGTAATCGACCCTCTTCCACCAAAAATTCGAAACCCGTAAACCATGATTTCTCACGCGGTTCTTCGCTCAGTCGCCCTTCTACGCTTTTTAGTTCCAACTTTTCCAATTAATCGCCCTTGTCCTTTATGCACGCCAGAGAATCATAAGAATCATAAGGCGATCCGTTCACACTTTTCAACCGCGCGGCCCATTATCATACCCACAAAGCTCCGCAGATCGTCGAACGATTTCACGAAACAAGGAGAACGAGAATCGAGATAAGACGCCTAGAACCGGGGCACAGCACCTGCGCTCTGGGGCTGTAATTCGAACGATTCCTCCACGCTGCGCACCCCTCTCGCACTCTCACTCTCCCTCTCTCTTCCTCCCGATGTAGCCCCAGGTCAAACATGCAAAATCCATCCGGGCACGTGAGGCGCATACGAACGTGTCCTTGCAAACCAAACTCCACTACGTGCACTCGTAATGCGTATAACGAGGGTCGAAGTATATGGAGGGTTATACGCTCCAGGTGCGGAAATTTCATCCCGTACACCTAGCTTATCCCGCCCTCGAATTGCCGCCCCTTGGCCACCCCGGGGACTAATACGACGATCCTTGCCGTCGGCCGGCATTCATGGCTCTCCATGCCGCCTGGATTTCATCATCGCCCGGAGACACGGCAGTCGATTCGATCGGAGCCCGGAGATATCGTAAGCGGTTCCTCGGATCGCTCCGGTTCAACTCCGGATCTTGAACAGCGCCAAAACAGGCACGTAGTGGCGAAGGAACCGTGGCTGGAGGAACTCGAAGATCCGGAGCGGTACTGTAGGATCCCTATGACGCCAGGAGTACTGGCTGGGAAGGGGAATCTTGTCTATTCTCCATCCTTTTTCTCTTTCTCTTTTCTCAGAAATATTAAGCTGGCTTTTTCTAGCGACCGATTTTTTTCCCAGCAGGAATCGAATTTGCCTAAGAACGTTGGCGGGAGGGCGAAGTGTATACTTTCCATCGCGCCCCTACCAACGTTTTTAAGGAAATTCGGTTCCTGCTGCGCGAAAAACCAGGCGTTAGGTAAAGCCACCTATTGTGTGCAACTTTGCTTCCGCCGTTTTTGTTTGCCCAAAATACGAGGCTCTATCGAAAAGACTGGTTATACATTTATGATTCGAAGTATTGTCCATCATGGTCCATTACTATCTCCCATCTGTTGAGCAGTGTATGAATCTCGCATTGAAAAAAATACTAGTTACCGCTAAAAGCATCTATAGGAAAAGGGTGTAAACAAAGTTGCATACTTAATATATTTTTCATTGAGCATTAACGAGCATTATACTTTTTTGTATATACGCGACTGCGCATGATCTCCTTTCGGTTTTCAAGTTTTCAAAAAAGGATAAGATGTTCGAGCCGAGTGGAGCCATGGGTTTTTAATCATAGATTCGAGTGAGCAAATCGCATTAGACCTAGCGTGTCTAACAGGATCAGAGACATTATGTCTTCTCGGGGGACTAATGTGTACGTCGATCCTCGATGTTTATGATTCCCCATGCATCGAGGCTTTCATCATCGGTCGAACACGCGTCTGATGTTTCGATCGGAAATTGGACACCACTCCGGTGGTATGGTTGTAACATCTGATACAAGAGCAATATCTTAATTAAATGTAAACAGCCTGCTAGAATTGCAGAAAGTAAGAAAAGGGTTTTTTTCGATTAGAAAAATGAGAACACTGAGAATCATATGTAGTGTTCAGAAATATGCTGCGATTCCTGTTTCCTTCGTACACAGGATGATTTATAAATGGATATTAATAGTTCAGAAGATAAATCCATGCACAAATACAAATAAGGAATTGCACATAAACGTATGCTCTGTATACCTTATTTTTCGAGATACGCATGAATAAAGAAAATGTACAAATCCGTTTTGGGTCCTTTTTTCACGGATCGTGCACATTATTTATTTATACATTAAATACGCGATAGATATTAAATCATCCCGAAAGTGAAAGTGTAAGGGGATAAGATAAACAAGGCGAGCACTCCGAATATTTCGCTCAATTATCTATAATTCAAAAAATAAAACTATACAACGCATTTGTTCATTTCACATTTTTGATTTACATTTCGACTGAATTTATATCTGGAATTGATATTTTCCATTTATTGACATATTCACGAATCATCCTACATCGCTACTGCTCCGATTTCGTGCTTTTCTATCACACTTATCAAAATCACATATTTCCTTGCTTCGTCGACTGCCCATTTTTGCGCATCCTTATTTCACCACACCTCACGCCTCTGTTTTTTATCGATCGCTAATTTTACATTCCTCCTTGCCTCGCCAGTTGTTAAATCGTACAGTCTCTCGGTTCGTAAGTTTCTAAGCTTACCCCTTCTTTATTTTGTCGATCACTAAGTAATCCCCCACGGCTTGCTTGCCGTTCAACGAAATTACGGGTCTTTCACCTTCTCGAACTGCCAACATTCCGCTCCCAGCGTTTGTGGCAGCTTCCGCAGCGTGGCCTTCATCACCGACGAAGCCTGGAAGTAATTTAGGGGAGGCAATCGGATTCTCCGATGCGAAACTGATTTCAAGACGGGTTCCTGGGGACTGCCAGACCGAAGGAGGAGGGGAGGTCAAAGGTGGGGCAGGCAAAGGGCAGAAACGGCGTTTAGAGACGTTTAATCGCGCCACGCGTGTACTGTCTTCGGTTAAAATGAAGGATCATCGACCATTTTGCAAGACTTTTGAATTAACCCTGTTATCGAATTAATCCTAGGTATATGTACACCGCACTCCATTCGTATGCAATGTGGGTTTCGTGAACGTCTGGTGGCAAGATCAATGCCACAGGTCAGGTGGAAGCCAGGGAATTATTCAAATGTCTCGATCGATGCTTGAAATTTGGCACTGGGCGAATGCCGATTTTGAGGATTGGGATGAGTGTTTTGGACACGTGAAAATGCATTGTGGCGTCTATGGGAGTCATAAACTTAAATTTCAATCAGTTTTCCAAGCTGGACCTTATAAAAACGTTGCAGGAATCGAAGGACGCGATGATTTTTGACGCAGTGATTACAAAAAACGTGTTTCCCGAAAACTGAAGGACGAACAATTAATTGATTATCTCTTAGCTCTTACGACAAACCTTTAGTTTTGGTAAATCTCATAAAACTGATTTGACCCGAGACAACTTATTTCCCGATAATATCGCAGGTTCTTTTTCTCAACCTTGATAATAACAATCGAAATTAAACTGCTTTTTTTTTGTTTGCAACGCGAAAGAGGCATTCTCCAACATCATATATTTAGTGGAAAGCGTAAAATTTAAAAAGAAGAATGAATATTCATAGAAAAGTTCAACATTTACTATAGAGAGAATAATATAGCTTTAATCCATAGCATCATGAACATTCCTCGGCTGGTCCTTCCGTCGTTCTCTCGGAACAAAGAGTCACGAGATCGAAAACAATTACGCACAACGAATTTCCCGGTCGAACGGTCAAATTAAAATGAACGGAAATAAGGAAGGAGAGCAAAAGTATCGAACACTGCGGAAGCACCGAGATGGGAATATTCCACCGAGCTCAATGAGCAAATGAGCGCGAAATGCTTAAAGAGAGGAAAAAAAGGGGGGGTCAAAGCCTGTATCTTTATTCCCATATCGCGAAACACCGGACGCCTATTCCGGCGTATAAACGCGCATCGTTAGTTCCCTCGGTTAGTCCAATGTGCATCTTGCATTTCGTTGGCGCTTGAAAAAGGCTCCGCGGGATGAAAGTTGCGGAGCGCATGAAGCGCGTAATGGTTTTGGCGGAGCGTGTAGCGCGTTAACTTGCACCCGCCCGGAGCACGACTCCTGATCATTGCGAGGCACACCAACACCTCAGTCCCTCGCTAACTAACGTCCGTGAAACGTCTCTCGGTGTGGACTTTGCGACTGCCATCGAAGGATACTCTAGAAATCCTCCAATTGGTTCTCGAAACGTGAAACTGGCCGGTCGAATCGACATGCTAATGCAGGGTGCGGAAAGTTCGTTAAGCCCTTGGATTGCTTTAACGTGTAGCCCCAAAGGCTCGCGGGGTAACGAGGAACTAGCCGTGGACAGGAGCTTCGTGGAACCGAGGTTCTTTCGTTATGTCAATCGCGCCTTACGAAGAAATCGTCTTACCCAATCACTCCACTTTCTTTATTCTTACGTACTTTTACTCACGAGAAACGTTCAATGCATTGTACCAGTTACGATACTTGTGATAAGCATATTTTGATTTATGCAAATTGGCATGTTTGCGCTGTACATTCAAAGTGTTTTTTTTATAGATTGTTTATATACTGCTTTAAAATTGCTTTTTTTTTGTTCTAGAGTGAAGAACGTTTTTGCAGAAAACTAGACGATTTACTGTACTTTTTTTATTGTACCTTCGTAAAGACCAGTGCTATTACTTGGAAGGGGACTTGTAAAAGCGCCACGTAAAATCCTTGCGTAATACATGGAGCTAAGTATAATTTATTGGAAGCAATAACCTGAATCTGGGCGGAATTACTTTCGAAAACCTGTGAACGTCAATTTTTTTTTATGTATGTGAGCGCAAATTATTCGAAAATTCATTTATTTTATGTATCGTATTCTACATTCAATTCTATTTTTACTTTCATTACGACATGAAATATCAACAAACGGTAGAAATGTCTGATACCAACGCTGTAAATTTATCGGCAAATCCCTCTAATTCGACGATATTTCCGTTGAACAAATTTATCGAGTGCTGTGTCGAAGGTAGTTCTATATTCCTTTCATAACCGGAAGGTGCAGCGCCATTGGTTACACAATTTATTGATTTCCCTTTATCAGCTAAATATTTGCAACCAAGAAAGGCTCATCCATAACTTTCGCAATTTTCTCATAACTCGACTGTGCAAGTTCCGCGAAACGTTTAACGTTGCCCTCCGAATTTGCAAAGGATATTAGAAATCCAATGGATAATATCTTGCGTGATCTTTTTGGTTTCTTTATCGGGGCGGAAGTCGAGGAAATTGCCATCGCAAAAATTCTTATAACCCCCGAGAAAAAGGATCTCGCCGGATAGTCGAACGTTCTCGAAGGAAGGTACATGGATCTGAAAGAATAATCTCTCGAAGGTGACACGTTAGAGGATATTTTCAAAATTGAGACCAAATTTAACTCGAGAGCAAAAATTAAACTCGAAAAGGTATTACGCTTAAAATGATTAATCGATTATTGTTAATAATAACCAGTGAAGAGAGTGTCAAAGTGAATAATTTGCCGAAATTTATCACGCTTACATATTTCATAATAACCGATCAATCGCTTTAACCGTAACATATATACGTATAAACGTGTCAAAGAAACTTCCTGAATCGCGTTTTATTCGTGCAATGGAAGCGTAGAAAATTACAGTGAAAAAGAATATCGTACATTTTTGTCATACGTGCGATAAGAATTTAAATTTAAATTTTGATACACACGTTGGAACGTGCATGTAATATTCATTGCTCTATTAAGCGAATAATTTTACGCCGCTTTAACTTTAACAATATGCGTACATTGTGATACGATATAATCATTAGATGGACCATGGCACCGGTGTAGGTAATGTCACTCACTATTTTGATAATTGGGAAGAGAAGTGATTCCTCAATTATTAATATTATAGTGAAATGAATAATCTACATGTATATAATAGAATAGCATGCATGTTACAGTATAATTAATGCACGTACTATGTTGTGAAATATATTCAGCGCAAATCAAACATAAACCTCGATCCGTAAATGCATACATTCCTACATGCGATTTAGTAAACGCATGCGCAAAAGAAAAATCTCGGAATCTAAACGAATATATCTTATTACTAAACTTATGCAGTACAGCGTAACGTAAAAAACGACAAAATTCAAAAACGTTTAATAAGAAACATCTGAAATTATCATTTTTACTGAGTCTCTTACCATCATTACACGCGTTTCACTAGGATCTGATACAACATCTAAACGTACCTTGATATCATCTTAATTTCAAGGATAATTCGAACAATCAAACGGATATGTCGTGGAAAGAGTTCTCTTCCTTTTACTGCTTATGACGGCATACCAACGAAAATTTATTGAAGAACGTTGACGAAGCAGGCAAAAGCTCCGCAAACCGTCTGATTAAATTGGACAAGGAGGAGGGTGAGAATTCATCCGGATTCTTTCAATTGTGCAAATTAATATGCCGGAGAGAGAGAGAGAGAGAAAGAGAAAAATACGCCATTCCGCCGAAACGCCGGGAAAATGTCAATACCCCGATGGGGAAAAGGGGGGAGAACATTAAACGAATGCAGGAATCCTCGTATTTCGCGGCGTATCCTACGAAAAAGAGTGTATTTCCAAGGGAGAATCGAGGGAGATAGGAATCCTCCTTCGAGCGGATGCATTTAAGCCGCTTAATTCGCGAGAAGCTCGAAAGCTGATCTTTTGGTACATTTGCCAATTCTCCGCTATTTTGCCGCAGGATTTACCTTGATTAAACCGGCTCTTTGTGCATCGTAACAACGAGGTAATGAAATGACCGACGTTAACCGAACGTGATATCGAATACTGACTTACTTTTGAACGCGCGTTTTCAGGGGAAATTGATCGATGCGTCGAGCGTTTTGGCGCCGTATGAAAATCAGAAATCAGATTTGTAATATCCTTAATTAAGTCATACATCCGCTATGACTACAAGATTATGAGATTACCGTCATTAAACGAGCGTGACGTGAAATACTGATTCGGTTGAAATCGACATTTTCAAGCGTAAGAATTAATATCCCTGATAATCATGCTGATAATACGAATTAACGATGAATGCTACTTTTGAAAAAATCTTAAGTTTGGTTCATTAAGATATTTATATTCTATATCCTTCAAATATTTGATATTTGATATTTTTATCATTTGTCCGAGGCAGAAATGTGAGAAAACAAATTCGCGATATGTTTGATCAAATTTTTAAAGCACGCATCAAATACCGGTTCAATAATCGTAGAAAAAAATCGCGTTCGGATAAATTCTCAAAGTTTCAGCATTGAATGGCTTTGCAAATCGAAAGATGTTCAAAGAAGATTCCCATAGTTAATGACCGGGAGAAGGTTATAATTAAACATTCTCAGAACTCAGACTTCAAAGTGACTTCCTACTTAAGTGTTGAGTCCTAAATCAGTTATCAATTCACATTAATAGAATACTGCAAAATAAAATAAGATTTTAGGCTTTTCTCATCGATCAATTGCTCATATCGAATTTCTTCTCCTATTACACGAAATTATATACAAGAAGGAATTAAAACAGTGTCAAATTCTCAACATTTTAAAAGAGATACCGACAACAAGAGGGGATAATGGAATTTCCAAGTCTAGATCTGAAAAAAGAAAAAAAACCAATCGAGCCAAAAATCTCAAGGTCTGTCACTTCGTTGACCAAACAATTGGAAAAATTCGGGGGAAGTTTCAGCGGTTCGTGAGAAGAAGAAGAGAAACCTCCGATTCTTCATAGGTGAGAAACGCTTTCGCCTTTCTCAGGCGAGAGAATAAGAAAGTTAACTTTCATTGTTAAGAAAGAATGCGGACGGTCGAGGGGGGAAAATAAATCTACGCAGATACGTGTGTTTCCTTCTCCTCGGTCGCGCCGCCGGCGAAACTTCGTTAAGTCGCGACCGCGAGGCGGCAAAAAAGAGGAGGACATTTTCCACGTTTTTAGCCGAGCCCCGCGTAATTGACTTCCAAGAACTCAAATCTTGTCCAAAAGTTTGTTCGACTACGCGCAACCCCCCTCGCGGAGGCGCTTCTTAAGCAGCTGGAAGTATTATGACGCTGCTTGGGATAAGAGCTACAAAGTTCCCGGCGCGACATTCAACGATATTCCAAAACTTATCCGCGGTGTCGCCGCGAGTAAAAAGGAAAAAACATGAAGAAATGCCGAGGAGCTATCGCGTCACCCTGTTGTACTGGTTTTGCGCTTCAAATTCATACTTCTGCACTTTGAATTCACCGTTTTATCAATCAAATCCATCCTGTTGGTAATCGAGTTTCTTTTTTTGTTAAAGAGATATTCTCGGAAAATCAATTTAGGCTGATTTTTCAAGCACAGACCACTTGCTTTATGTGATTAATCGTTCTGTTGTAACTGTTACTTGCAACGTAAACGCGTAGCAACAGACGAACCATTACATATTACTTTGTGTATACAGGATGTGTGTATACATAAATGTTTTTTATAATAAATTTGTGAGAGATAAAATAGTTCTAATCGTGTTTTATTATTTTGAAGTCTGGATATAAGAAACATGATAGCAACGCTTTTGTATTTTACCCTGAAAAATATTATATTATCTTCTAAGACATTTTTGTTGAAATTAAACAAATATGAATGTTTCTTTATTAAGGGTAAATTGGTAGACGTAAAGTACGTAGAAAATCGTGAAAATATTTTTTGGTCGACTATCGTGCTGTTTCAGTTAAGATTAATGCTAGATATCGAAATAGTAACACTCATCTAAGATAAGAAAAAAAACATTTTTTTTGTCAACTTTTCTTATCCCAGCGTTATAGTTATGGAGTGCTTTCTCGTGTAACCGCTCGGATTGCTGCTCCTAGCCAGAACCATGAAACAAAGCCAGCTTTGCAAACTTTTCTTAGGCATACTCTCTAAAAACCCATCGTTGACTTACAAACAGTATAATAAGTTTGCCCCTGTAGAGTTTCGCAAGAGTGAGAAGCAATAAAGTGACAGGAAAATCGGTCCTCTTAAAAGCTTGGACAGATCGAAGAATCGGAATTCAAGACTTAAACGCTAATCGTGTACTTATGCATGTGTGAATATAAAATAATCTTTCTAAATTACACTCACAAAATTCGGTTAGCTCAATCGACAGTAAATCATTAACAAATAGTGTAAATGTTTTATGAAGTTATGCGTTGTGAGACTTTTAAGATCTGACTTTACAGATTAATTTATTCCATATTATACACTTTTTTTACAGCGCAAGAAATCTTGAGTAATTGATTTTTTACACTGCAGGTGTACCTCTTCCCTTCTGTTTACGCTTTTATCACACAGATTTATCATATACCAAACTAACTTTCATCTATAGTATTCCTGTGCATATACCACGCGTACCAAAACTCTAAACCCATATAACAATCGCATGATCTTAATCGATAACGAGCGATATTACGACACGAAGGTGAGCGATCTATTTTTACATCGTCGAATTTCAATTTCAAACGACTTTAAGGGCTAACAGTTAAGCAACAGCAGTACGTAAATCGCGGAAGTAGTTTACGGGTTTGACTCTTCTGTTACACACGATCTAGTCGAAGCCGTCGAAACTCGAGCGCATTACGTGACAGCCAGTTTTGTTTTTTTGGTTACCACACGATTTACGCCAGTTCCGTCGGTCGTACAGTTACACGGGTCTCGTTTCGCGAACACCGTCACGTATCCCGTATATCGCGTTACTCGAATATTATTTTCCAATCGCCGCCCCGATATGGATTTCGCCAATTTATACGAAACAATTTCTATTACCGTGTACTGAGATAACAATGGAGGATTCGGTGTAGGCTTTTTCCACTAAGGGGTCCAGAAAATAACCTCGTTCTGGCATCGAATGTCGTCGTAAAAACCGGGGCCGACCTTTTTTATTTAACGAGATGTAAAGGACGTATAAGTTAACGAGTATATAAGTATTTTTCTTATTTTATACCCGGAAGTTTGATACTTTTATAAACGCAGACGAAGATTTTATGTAAGTTCTTCCTTTCGATCTTTACGAGGAACTTTTATGTTAAAGCGATAATACGTATACCTCGATACATTCCGTAGAATAAGTTGTGCGTATAAATATGCACAACGATGATGCATAAATGATGCAGCTAGATTCAGTAGATGCAAATAGACTCAATTGTTTCCTACGTAACTTTCATGAAAAGTTTACAAAACGATATTATTATATTGTACAGTATATATTGTTACTAAATACAAAGCACGTCTTGACTTTTTTATGACAGACGATATAAGGCTTTCACGAATCTTGGAAAACTTGAGACAACATAAATATTTCCTACTGGATTATCAACAAAGCCTGGATCTTATAACATACAAGTATCGTTAAAAATGAATACGAATGTGTGCATATAAAATAACGCACGTATTACTTAATACATTGAATAGCCGACGCGTTACAACCATATCGTGGACGTAACAGGTCCTTAATATAGCAAAGAGTTAACCAAATCTGAAAATTATCTTTTTATCACATCGAACATTTCTACACCGTATAAATTCTCGTCCATGCCTTGGATTGCATCGAGACGCGTATTATTGTACACGAGTAAAAATCTGTGCCTATAAAATACACGCGCGTATCGCTTAATACATTGAACAGCCAACGCGCTATAACCGTATCCTAGACGTAACAGTTCCCTAATGTGTCAAACGGTCAACCAAATCCGAAAATGATCTTTTCATCAAAGCGCGTATTGTCAACCGCGAGTAAAAATCTGTGCCTATAAAATACACACACGTATCGCTTAATACATTGAACAGTCAACGCGCTATAACCGTATCGTGGACGTAACAGTTCCCTAATGCGTTCGCGCCGGTGGCGAAAATCGACCGGTAAATCTGCATCAAAAGCGGGTTTTCCCGGGGGCCTTTGCCGTGCACATCGGAATTCCCTCGCCAGCCCCTCCCTCCCTCCCTCTCACCACCCTCCACCCAACCAACCTTCACCCTACTGCCACGCCACGCTATCTTGCATCGCTCCTACGGAAGAAAAGTTCGGGACAGGGAGTAACTGGGCGAAACTTCACGTTCCGCTTTATAAGAGTTCCTTAACCGCGCGCGTACGCAAGAGAACATCCGGCTGCGCCTACGCTGGGGAGCCTCCTCGGCAACTGCTTCAAAGGAATGCTCGCCTCGGGCTCTTTATCGGCTTCGTATCGGGCCGGAGTTTCGGCCGGATCCACGGCCCTTTTGCGAAATTCTGCAACAGTTCCACCCGTCCGCCCGCGCTTTCCTCGCTACGTCTCGATCAGGCCAGAAATTCGATGAGGTGTGCCCGGTATTTTGAGATTTTACCATCGGCGCAGTCGAAAATCGACTTCCTAGCGGTTTACCGACTACTTTCGGTCGAGGCTGTGCGACGAAGTTTGAATTATGATAGGTTATATAGGTTTCATGTGTTTATAATATGATATATGTTTCATATGTTTCATAATATACTCTTTTGTGCTTCAGTGCACGAATGATTTGTGTTTAATTGGTGGGTGGCTCGATAATTAGAAAGTTGATCAATGGTAATTAGATATTGAAAATTGATATTGAGAAATTGAGAAATTTAATGAGATGGTGCATCGACCTTATAAGAGAAAGGGCGCTGAATAAAATCAGGCGCTGGAGTAACTGGACCGGGACTCGATCTCGGTTCGAGTATTTTATTGTTCTATCCCCTACAACTTCAGAGGTGGGCTAACAGACTTGTTCACTTTTGTTCTCACACTTTCTCGATGATTTGGGTTCCCCTTGCTTGGGTAGTAATACTATTACAGGTGTATAAAACATGATGTTATAATGATATGTTTAACAGAATTTCACCGTTTCAATGGTTCGTATATAACACATTTAATCTCGAGAATATATTCCATCTTATGTTGGACGCACGATTGACTCCTTCGATTGTAATCCATACGCTTTTTGTGCGAACGTATCTCTACATTCGTTCAGTAAAGTTCGTTGAACTTGAAGCTGAAAGCCATATCCGCCTTCCGCCAATTTTCGGTTTTGCGTCGCTTACTACTGGAACTCTATTCGGGCATGAACGAATTTACGGAGGAACCGTGATCTCTAGGGAGATTGATAGAAGGGAAATTGCTTTGACGAGACTCGCCCGTTTGTAATCAACGAAGGGGAGAGAAAGGATATGGAAGTCCAAAGCGTTTTACGGAAGTCTCGTGGAAATGATACAACACGGTACCCGTTTGTCACCCAGCTTGTCTCAATTTTGAGATATTTTGACTTATGATATTCGCCGCTGAGACTCTGGTGGGAAAACTCATTTTGAAATGCTCAACTGCGAGCTGCAAACGACATGATATAAATTCTGTTTAATTTTTCTTCGTATACACAAGGACAACCCACATATATAGAGCAAAAGCCACTAATGATCTTATCATCGAGATGTAGTTTAAATCTGTACACGTAGAGTATGTACCATTATATATTATATAACACATATTTTTACAAATGTACGTTGATAAGTTTCCATATAAAAAATTTATGGAGTAAAATAATTAAATAAAATTGAATTACGATAGGTTTCATTAAAATTCCTGGAATCCTTGTATCATCTACATCTGAGTTTTTCTTTCTTCTTTAAAAAATTACTTTCTCTCTGTCACACGCTTCCTCATTTACGTGGAAAATATTGTGTGCATCATTTTTAATCGCTACATGTCGACAGCTTAGTAGTGAGTCAGATGCCGTTAATAATGAATTAGGTGCTAAAAATAAATAAACGCTACGCTCGTATTTATAGTTAATTCTATAGATCGGTTTACCACTAATAAACCCAAGTACGTATAAATAATAAGGTAATCTACACTGATATCCTGCAGAAAGTTTACTCTGCATCAGCACGACGTAATTTTTTCATAAAATATGCCATAGCTGTCAGTAACGTTGAAAACTATTATATTTAAAGCATATTGTTCCAGGACGCATAACCGGTATCGCAAGTAAAATAAACAAACATGAGCTAGAACACACGAGACGTTTCCTTGGGTACATCAACATTCTCGTAGACTTACCACCCCCAGGCAAAACTTGAGTTTGAATCTCACAATCAGCTGTTACCTCTGTATTTTTCCTCTGCCACAGATAATGTATATCCAGTAGCTGGAATATCGTTTCAAATAAGAAATCTTAAGAGGAATAATGTTCGCCGCAAATAACGATAATTATTAAAAGCGATTGATACTAAATACAGTTCTATATACAAATATTTTTTTGATCGAAGCGTCCGTTTCTCATCCGTTTGAGATGAAGTATATACCTCCAACGAACATTGTTTACTACGGCTACCAATGTAAATAATACGCCATAAGATTGAGGTAAAAGAATTTTCGTCGTAATAGTACCGTAATGATCCCTGGGAAGGAAACAATTTTCCAGAATGGCGGAACGAAAATCCTCGCAGTGGAACGTTAAAGGTGTCCTTAATTTTCTGAGATACCACAAATGAATGTGAGTCCATATTACTGGCAACGTAATCTTTCTTGAGGCCTTCGTGTATACTCCATCTGCCTCGCGTGCGCCAGAATGCAAAATAGTGCATTATCACGTACTTTCGGTGCATTAACGAGGCTTTAAATTGCCTGGATGGAATGATCTGCCAGATAGCACCATTGTATTAGCTAATTAGATGAGTGCTGCAGAAATGGAAGCCAGCCGGTGCAATAAGCCCCGAGCTGGGTATCACGTGCCGCTAACTTTATTATGTGCCTTCGCTCATACGTGAGCTCTGTGCTTAGAGAGCGATATCCGAAGTCGAAGGAACTGGATAATGGAATTAAAGGAATTTCGTATTTCGATCAGTCCTTTGATAGTGCTTCTCGTATATCATTCCTTTATTTTAAATAATCGTATTATGGTTTATCGTACTCGTACTGCAACCTGTGTATCAGGAAGAAAAAAATGTTGAATATAATCCGAGTTGTCTAATCGTGTCGCTGCTTGACGATAGATGAGGATTTTTCTCATACATCTTGCATATTATTCTCTTATTGGAAATAATTGTCCTGCAAATTACAGTTATTCCACAGTTTGAACATGTACGCAGAAGAAAGTTGGATGCAACAAGCATCGTCCAACAGCGTCACAGTTCAATAATAGATGCGAATTAATATTTGCACTGTGTCGTGACGTTGCACGATAGCGAAGGAAAAACGATTAATATTATCATGCTGTAATGCATTCTGCATGTCACTCCTAGTTTGCAGCTAATGAATACAAATTTCTTTAGTTCCACATTTCCGCTAATGACATTACTCGCGTGCTAATATTTCATAATCCGTCTGCGTTATAATTTCACGGCAAATCTGGCCGTACATTTTGTCATCGAAATATATTACCGTTAGTTTATACGGCCATTAAAAGTTTCCTATGCGGGGAAGCTTGTAAATTTCTGTCGAAACGGGTACAATAGATGACGCACGTTTCCCAAGTGGTAGCAAAATGAGTAACACACTCCGGCCCGACAGAAAGCATTACGGTACGTAGGATTGTGGTTAGCTCGCGCAATCGTTATATTTTTGGAAACATTTTTAAAGCACGATTCACTGACACCACCTTATTCTGTTAAAAATATTGCCAGCCTCGTCTTGTAAAAAATATTCTCCTGAGAAGATATCTCTGTTGAGAACAATTGTCCATAGCTACGGCTTGTAAATCAACGTCCTGTTAATCCCTTTCTTCTTAAATCTCAATCACCGTACCTTTCCAGACATACAGATTATTGTAAATCATAAAATCACTCCTTGCTCGCCAAATAACCCTTCTCTCATATCCAATTCTGTTGCTTCTTTTTACGAGCATGAGATTATACGGAAAATGTCGCTTATAACAGCGTACATATAACACGTTTAAAATGACGCCACGATGGTTATCGCCAAAGAGGCACGTATCGGCTTCAAAATTGTTTTTTGCGTGCTTACAAAAAACCTATTTGTTTACTCAAACCCCTCAACCTCGTCGCTGAGCAAAGTCCTCCCAAAGGACGGAGGATAATTAAGACACACACCCTAAGCGGTTGTACGTGCGTAATTCTGCTGGCAACGTTAGTACAGCAATAACGGCAAATTCGGCCTATTATATCAGCTGCGTGAAGTGGTCCATGAGTACGGCTCCAGCCGGATGTTAATGGCAATGTAAATAGCCGTGTGCGTGGGCTGAGCTTTGGACACGCATCTGCCCAGTCCATAGAGGTCCATGCGAGGTCGACGACTCCACGGTTCCACGACAGGGTATTAAATCCAACCTCACCGCGTAAATCTTTTATCGTCGACCTTAACGCATTTTAATCCACGCCTTTTAATTCCATCCGCCTTTGATGTTCGTTTGTAACCGTCTTAACCCCGAGGATTCATGTATGTGAGATAGAACGTCTAATCTGAACTGCCGACCAATACGCAAGGATTGTATCAGTGCATTAAAGTATTAAATATCAAGGTTTTATAGATGTAATAATCTTTTTGCAAAAAGTTTTTGCTTTATTTTCGTATTGTATGGAGGAGTGTTTTATCGTCGAAGTGTGTATCCTGGTTTTTTGTCATTCTGCGTCCGTGTCTTGGATAAATTGAGGATCTGTTTTGAGGCGCGCAAGATTTTCAAGCCTGGGTTTATCTAGGATAGGGGGAGACTAAGCGCACCGCGTAGAAACGAGGTGGAAATCCCCAAAGACGGTCACGGAGTATCGTGACTATTATAGAGGGATATAAATAACGAAGAAGTTCAATATTATTAATAATTCGTTGTAAATCAATGCATCATTTTAATGAACATATTTAATATATGTATATATTATACATACATATATTAATATAAACACATTCTCCTTGAATATTATTTATTAGTTACTAAAAGGAAACGAATTAGTAATAGGACTTTGATACGCATTTAACCCTTTTGCTACAACGCCGGATATATCCGACATCCACCAAACGCGCATCATTTCCTGGCGCTGGTTATATCCGGTATGGACTAAATGCGCTTTATTGGCTGGCGTCTATTATATCCGACACTCGCTAAATAAAATATTAGTTCTTAACCTGTAGTGAAAGGGTTAATGCGCTAGTCTCACCTTTCGTTTTACTTATGAGATGTTACTTAAGACGATTTAGCTTAGATCTAACTATGTACACTCGAAATCATTAGTTTGACCCTCGACCCCTGAAGGTAATCAAGGAGAAGCTGGAATACGACTGTAGAGATACCAAACAGCAGGGACCGGCTGAACCTGATTTATCGGCTCTACGATCGACATGCGCGCGAATTACAAACTGCACAGAAACTTATAATCATGGTCGATGTAATACGTTTCGATATATTTAGTAGCATTGTTTATAGAAGCAAGCGAATATAATATTACAGAATCTGCTATAAATTATTGTCAGTATAAGAAGATGAAAAAGGAGATGGTTAACTAAACACTGAAAAAATGTCCTTCGAGAAGAAACTTTTGCATTGAAGTATCGATTACCAATGCTGTTGCGCACATTGCATTTTGGCCGAAAGATAATGTTGACCAACTTAATTAGAATGAAGCTTAAGTCAAGTTTAAGTCACAAGTTAATAGAACTCCTGTTTGAATATTGGGAGTGATTTTTAAAGTACTGAGACTTTATTCTAAAATTATTCAATGTTGGGAAGGGCAAAATCGGATTGTATTTGGGTACCCAAGATTAAGAAGATACAACCGTGCCTTTCAAGAAACTCTGAATTTATCGCTCGGTAATTCTTAACTGTATATGCAATGTTCGTACTTAACAAATATGTCCAATTAAATTTTACAAAATTTCGCAGCTATTAGCTCGCTATTCCTCGCGATCTCGAGAACATAATTTGAGCGCGAGGAATACCGATTGCCCAGGTCTCACCGCGTGGAGGTTGCTGCGACTAGAGACCTCCCACTCAACACACCGATCTATACACGCACTCATTCCTTAACTAAATTAAACGCACTTATTGCGTCTAACGAGTATACGGTAAGCATTTGATCCATGTCGTAGTTCATTCAGCTTTCAAACGCGTAAGCAGTGACAAAAGGATGAAAGGGGGATCAGACGAGAAAATCGCGGCGCGACGAATTCTTACCAAGAGCACCAGGGGTTCTCACGAGCACGAGTGGACCCAACGGTAACCCAAAAAAGGCCACGGCTGAGAGTGGTAAACCAGGCGAAGCGCACGCTGGGTCAGGCGTGTCTGAACCAACCCTGCGACGCCACTCCCCTGAACATGACCTTCTAAAAGCCGTCGGAGAACCACAAGCACCGTGAGAACACCCTGGGCCCCTGGAAGTATTCGGGACTCTATGCTCCGACAAATGGAGCGCAAAACGAACGAGACTCGAAAGTTAAAGAGAATTGTACTACTTACGTTTGAAATCTCACACCTTAAACTAGATTCATCCGTCCATACGTACATCTTAATGTATAGTTAATGCTAAGAACTTAATACTAGCCTCGCTCTTCGTTCTTAGTTTTTCTCTCTTCTCTCTTCTCTTTTCGGTACCAAAGCTGAAAGCTAGTCAAGGGAAAAACGGGTTATTAATATGTCAGTCAATACATAAATCGGTACAAGTGAATTATACCGGTATAAGGAGATAAGGAAGAGGTGACACACAAAAAAAAAAATACGATAAACGAGGAAAGGAAGAGGTGTTGTTACTTCGCCAGGATTGCGAAGAATGATTTCTGTCCGTCCGCGCAGCTCTATTTATGATACACTCTGGAGGGCGCGCGGTGGGGCCAACCTCTGAAGTCGTTGTAAATCGAAATATCCTATTTTGACAACAGTCAGTTTGCGCCGGGTCAATGGTCGTACATTACGCGACAATTCATATTTCACCGACTTTTACTCGCTATACCTTCACGAATTCTTATTTTTTCCACGCTCGCGATACACATTGCGTACATTCTACCATCCCTCGTAAATTAATTTACGATCGAATACGTGTCATTTGATTTAATCGACCAGAAAGAAGATCGTACTTGGTAATTCTCGAGTTCGGCTTTTTTTTCCGTGCGGTCTGCAAAACGGTCGGCAAAGTTGGTTTCCGACGTCTGCAAAACATTCGCTAAAGACATTGTAAAAACCTCGATGCTATTTCAAGCCAATGAGTTAACTCTTTGCATAAATCAAAGATCTATCCTATTATTGCCAAACCGATTACATGTAATTCTAATCCTATTTATTATCCTATTATTTATTCATGTAATTAACTAAAGAAAACGGAATTTTGCCATTATCCATTCGCGTCACTTTTAGTGCTGCCCATTCTTTTACAAGTTATCTATTGTTTATCCTCAATCACATGTATTATATAGAACATTCGTATACTGTTATTTCTTGATAATTCGATGTATTTCTACCCCATTCAATATTGAGATTACTATACCATTATTACGTGAGAAATGAGGAGAGTAATTAGTGCAAATTTTTCATCGAATTTTTATATATATACAAACCTATTTAACTTATCATAGAAGCAATCGTTTAACGCGAGATATTCGTTATCCGTTCCATAAAAGCACGGTTTTAAGTTTAAAAATATGGCTGGTAAATCATCACCTAAAGCTGATTAAGAGTTTAATGTGAACCTTCATTGGATGGAAAAAGGAGGGTGTCGGCTTTAAACATTAAAAGAATGTCCCTCTGGAAGAAACGTTTATATCTAAGTTATTTCGCAAGGCCTCATAACATTAATTGATCGATCGATTGTTTCAACGTAAAATAAATTGTGGTTCTGACAAGAACCGTGCCATAGCTCTGGAAAAAAAGTGCATTATTGTTCTGGAAAAAGGGGACTAATAATCGCTTCTCAATGCTCCCCTTCAGGGATCCAAGAGCAAACGAATGATTTCTAGTGTACGTTGAGCTCCATATCGCAAGGTCCTCGGCGACTAAATTCAGCAAATCCAAAGCTCGTATTCGAGTTTTTGCACGGAAAAGACCAAAATTCTATGGACTGTGTCACGCAGCTGTGCTTAAAGGTTATCTTGAACAAAATTGCAGTTGATTTTAAAAAAGAATTGCATCGCTCACTTTCGTGAAATATATACTCACCAGTAGGAGTCAATAAGCAAGCAATTGTATCACAAATACTAAAGTATTATGCATAAGGGGCTTTTTATACGAAATAAAGTCTACCTTATTAATTTACGTATGAGTACTCGTAGTGATTTATAAATAAATTAATAAAATGTATCGATCTCGGAAAGCTTAGTACACGAGCTGAAAACTTATTTTAAGTAATTTATCGAAGCTTAAGAATTTTATAATACAAGTACTCAGTGTACACTGCAAAATATATTAAAATCGACGCAAAACTAATGGTTGTTTTTATCATTATCTTTGGTAAAAGAGACCATAATCATTTTTACACGAAACTAATATATCACAATGTAAAGATATCTAAATTTAGAGAGCTTAAAGCCATGCAGGTGCACCTCCTGTTTCTATGCCTAAGCGTCTGTGCCAAGGGAGAAGAGGGCGAGCACGGGAAAACCATGATCTCGAATAATTTGTAATTCAAATCGGCGCGATAGCGGATAAATTACTGACCCCTATCCTTTCAAGCCACCTGCCAGAAAATCCTCGAGCTCGTACGGATAAACCACTTTCCGAGGTAATTTTGGATAAAGCCCTGTTGAAACCTTTCCTCAATCTGGGCCACGAAACTTTTGAAAGTGTCTAAAGATCGGATGATTACGAAATAATTAAAAGATGAAGGGGCATTAAAGAGAAATTAAACGGAATCCATTAATGTGTTCAATTAGCGTATCGTATGTAATTTAGATGTTGAGAAATCTCACACCCCGAATTGTGTAGTAAGAGCTATAAGAAAAATATAATTTTATTATACAGGTTATATTTATATATATTGTAATGGTACTCTGCGGTTATTTTTGCTTTCCTATACCACTTTTTTTTGTCCGATTCAAGGCCTAACAGTTTAAGTAGATGATGCACAAAATCAATAAATTCTCAACGCGTGATATTCGAGCCTTCTTGGATAAACAGAGACAGACCATTGTTTGCTGTAGTGAAACCGAACGTTATTGTCTTGTTATTATTTCTTACGTGTTCTTAGAAATCGCGGAATTTTTGTACGTGCCTATCGGTTACAGATTTTCGTTTGAAGAACTCAAATAATGCTAGAGAGAGAGAAAGAGAGAGAGAGAGAGAGAGAGAGATTCAAGACCTTCTCTTCTTATCCCTTCCGAATAATATTAATACGACGATGATGTGCATGAAGGATTTTTCGGGTATGGCTCTTTTGGTGAACAGTGAGAAATGCTTCTCACTACATCGGCAATTCGAACTACTCTTTTGAGAGTGCAAAAATGAGAGCTCGACAGAAATTGCCTTCTCGAGAGTACAGAGAACTCGCGTCCGTAAAGTAACATGTCGGAAATCGACGAAGAGAACACACAAACTGCGAACTCGGCTAAGATCTCGTTCCTGAAAATATGTAGGAGTTAGAGTCGCGGAAAAGGATTTCGGGAAAAGAGTGCTTCTCACTGCACCGGCAAGTAGGACAACTTCTTTGAGGGCGCAGAAATGCGAGCTCGACGGAAATTGCCTTCTCGAGAGTGCAGAGAACTCGCGTGCGTACACTAACAGGTCGCAAATCGTCGGGGAAAATACACGAAAGTGAACTCGGCTAAGATCTCGTTCTTGAAAATATGTAGGAGTTAGAGTCGCGGGAAGGATATAGGAATTCCTTTTGAAATAAAGAGTGCGGATACTAGCGGTTTTGCTCGATACCCGAAAGTCGGTTTCACTCAGCATCCGTCGTTTATAGTCTACTAATTTTCTAAGATTTTTACATCCGACGCGTGATCTGAAGTCTAAGTTCTATTCGAAATCTCAAGAGCTCTATTAAACGCTGTCGATTTAACTCACCACCGAAAACCGAATGTCGATCTATGGATCGATCCTTTGTTCCTTCGCTCGATGCTGAAAAGCGGAATAAGGACAGCGCATGCGCGTTAGTCGTTCTTGTTTTCTAGAAGGGATGTTCCCCTTCCGGCTCACAGGCATAGATGGGCTGCACGGATGTATTGTACTGTGGAATAGGAAATTTATATATACGTAGTTGTACAGAGTGTAATATACGGTTACAATATATACAACAACGTGATTTTAATGTACAGATTATATGTTTTAATGTGTGTAAGATGTTTTATGTGGTTTCAGTGGAAAGGAATTAGCGTCCAAAATCAACCGACCGGTTTTAAGTTTTTTTATCTTAGTAAATAGGGCGCAGCTTAATAAACGTGATTTACAAGCAAAGTTTTGGCACGTTGCTCCATAAAGAATTTAGTCTAAAGTTTCATTAATGTCGTCTTTAATGCAGATATGTTGCTGCGTGGGGGAATAGCGGACCGAGGCAGGGGTGAAAGTTAAGAGATGTACGCAGTACATAAATCGTTTTTAAAAGAAAGGCGTCCATTTCTCAGATATCGAACACCTTTAGTGAAACAGCGAGATTACTCCACGCTGTACCGGGTTTTTCTTCGACTCTTTTCTTGTCCGCCAGCTCGAAGTACTATTATCTATATTGCCAAATCATTCGGTAATAAAAATTCTTCGGATGATTTTTAATGTTTATAGTAGGACTTAGTACAAAAAAAATACAACAATACTTCGTGATACATGTGATGCGCGTGAATTATTAAGTGTTTAGTATTAAGTGTTCTATACACAACCTCAATTACCATTTGTCAACGATAGTTTCAATAAACAATGTATAAATTTCAATCTTTCTAACACCATATTTTTGTCAACAACATTGTACTACATAGATCCAGTGCAAATTGAGATCCCAGAGAACATTAAAACAAGCTTGATAGCATTCTTGGAAATAAACCAGGTATTTCGATGATCGTGGCGGATGAAACAAACCACATTAATCGCAGATAAAATAATATTTTGAGAGTTCAATAGTAGGATTACTCGAGAGTAATAATTGACACTTGTGAAATGGTAGTTGCATCGGGAGGGATACTGAAGCTTTTTACGGACGAATTTCAAAGCTAAAAATTGAATTAATACCCAACAATAGGCCAACGTATGGAATATATCGCAGTAAATTACTGGCTGAACTGCAAGCTGCTTTATAGCCGGTGCAGCTTAACGATCCAATATGTTGCCAATAATGGTGATACCGATGCCATTAAAAGACGCTTGTCTGGCAACGACAGACACTCTGTTAAGGGAGAATTTGCATAAAATAATTGGAAATCGGGAAGATAAGAAAAACTATGGACTCGATTTAAATGGCTTGCGACACCGTAATGTAAACATGAAAGGTATACGCGTTGGTATACGCAGAATGATTCATAAATGTACAGCACGGGTCTGATAGTACATTTTGATCATTAAAGGTGAAAAAACACCTTATAAACGTTGTTCCCGATTTATGAACACTTTTCATACATTACTTTATAGATATTGCTGCAAATTATTTCAATGAAATATTTTGCCCGCATATGACTAATAAATTATCAAAGGCGTTAAATATTTTTTTAAGTATTTTAAATTTTGTAACGCAAGTGAATGACACACGATGGAACGAATCATTTATAGAATAACAACATAAGTATTATTAGCCTTAAGGTAAGCTCGGATAATTAATAATTTTGCAAATTTTTGAATAAAAAGAATTAGCTCCATGGAATACCTTTACGAGCCGATTAGTTAGTTTTCAAAAGAAGAAAAACTTTTGAGCTATACAATCAAATGAAAATTATATACCAAAACGGCAGAAAGTACTTTTAGGCACATGTTCGAAACACTGCTTTTTTATCCGCATAATGAGTAATTTATTTCCTTTTTAATGTAATTACATAATGAGTCATTTTTTTCCTTTTTTAGCTGTATATTTCTGCAAGACAGTGAAAAGTTTGTTAACCTGATACAGAATACACAATGCCACGTATACATGAACTATAAAGGTATCCCTTGGATCATAAATATGCTCTATATAACTCAGTACGATACGAAGCATATAATTCATACACGTCCGGGTCGAGTAACGCGTGTTATAAAGGACAACTTTTATCACGTCTATAAAGCACAATACGATGTAATTTTGCATATCTTAATATCGAAATTTAAGACTGTATTATATTCAACCAAGTTAGCTACTCCGCTTTGCGATAGCACTGTCTTATCTTATATCGATAACCAAACCTCCGATGGTTTTGATTTAGGAATATGCATAGCCTATATTACTCTACCGCGCATCGAACAATTCGAAGAACTTCCGATTTAATATCAAAACTCGTTATACGTATATAGGGTTATATGATGTTACGGAAAACGATATTAAAATCTCTTGTAATACACAATAATTTGCATTAAGTTTTCTAACAGTTCAAGCACAAACAATTACATTGTTCTGCATGAACAATTACCTTATAAATACCGTGCGTTGCAAAGTATTCGCGGTAAAAACAACATTACAACAAATCCAACAATGAAAATATTATTCATTTAGTTTTGAGCAGAGGAATATATAAGTTGCGTATCGATAATTAAAATGAGAATGCAATTAAATATAAGCTCACTGATATTCCGCATGTCTCCACGGTGAAAACGACGAGATGAAAAATCTGTTAAACTCGGCATGAAAACTGTGCGTCCGCGTTACGAAATCGGAAATCGGCTTACTACGGTCGAATATCTGGCAATTCGGATGGCAGAGGACGTGAACAAAACGCTCGCGTCGTATCTCCAAAGATTTATTCCACCCTAAATACAACGAAAGGGACGTAAGCAATTGTATTTCGTCCGGAAATCACTTCGAATCGGGGAATCCGCCCGGGCGAGGGAGAAACTCGATTTGAATTTGGCTGAGTTTAGATTTGTTCGGCCTAGCCGGCGATAACGAGGTCATCGAATCTGGAGCGTGTACGAAGTCGTATACATTTAGGATGGTAAATCGATAGGTAGACAGGTCAACTTGAATCTTTACGGTACAGGATTTCGTTTGGTTATCTCCAGTATCGCATGACGCCAGCATCACAAGATTAACACGTACGAAGTTACACGTGGAAATATTATTTTCCCACATTTTTCTTAACTTTAACTTAACTTCTTAACTTTTTTCTTAATTAAGGCTGTAATTTTATATTTTCTTATTTTGAGACAGATACTTGGATGGAAAGGTGCCGCTTATCGTTATTCATTTTTGTAGATCCTTTCGTGGTTGTAATCGTTTAAGCAGTGTATCATAAAATATGCGTAACGATTATAGGCAAATGCGTCATTTATTTAATATTATCTACATATTCCTGCAAATATTACATATTTTTCAATATTTCCTCACCGTTCCTTTCTTTTATGTTTACCTACACTAGTATTACGATTTCTAAATGGAACTATTTTCAACGTATGTATTTTACGAACTGATTAGATTCTTACGTCATAGCTACTCGAGCGATATATTTGCTCAAAGAAGCTTGGTAAACCGATATTCGATTCTACAAACCAAACAAAATAAAATAGAAACAAATATAGCTGTGTCAGGCCAAGAATTACGTACTGCTTTTTATAAAATGGATGTCCTGCCTCTAGTATAATTATCAGCTTATTTCTCTTTACAATCGCGGACATTACACCAAAACACTGATCCAAAGTCGTTAGGTTAATTATCAATGGATTGTAATCGAAACGCGTGTCGGTTTTGTCACGAACTTCTGTGAATGACGAATAAATCCGTTGGGTGGGCGGTGACCGTTTACCAGTAGAAGGCGCCAGAACCAGGTACCGCCTTTTCGGACAAAAGAACCGCGGCCCTGATTTACTGTCGCGCATAATTTTGGCCGGTCTTAAATTAATATTTCCACCCACCTTTGTCCACTCGGCCTTGGCAAGCGAAGGAGAAAAGAATCTTGATGAATGGGGGGCCCTTTTCCGAATCTCGCCGGGCGGACGCGCCGAATTTGTGCCCGTGTCCCAGAAACAAAAGCATACCGTTGTCGAAGACATCCCCAACTTTTCTTCCGCTCATCAAGAAACTCTCTGGGATTATTTCATCCTGCAACACGTGGCTGGGGCTGCTTTGTTCGTGAAGCTTATAATAAAATGTACCGATCAAGTTTCTTCCTCGCTCTTCCTCCTTTCTGCATTGATTCCCAATTTTTCATTATCCAACAGCTATTTTCTTTTGATCAAACTTTCTTCGACCATGAAGGATAAAACTTCCAGTTTTCTCGTTTATACGCTAAAGTTTGATGTAAATTCCGCTATAGGATTCCCTTATTGTCTATCTTGAATTAAGTTCCCAACAGCAGAGGTATTATGCTGCTTTCTCATGGTTAAATAAGAAAGGATTGCGATACTTAAAATACGATATGTTAAGAAAACGATCGAAACAAATGAATCATCGATTTCTGGTAAAAAAAATTTGACATTCTTAACACGATGAAAAAATATGATGTTGGTTGTTGATGTATATTAAATCTGTTAACAGGTGTCATACCAACCAAACAAAAAAAAAAATTAAGGCTCGTTCACAACAAATGTTCCCTATCGACACATTTGTATCTTAACGCTCACTTCATACCGGTACACCTGATATATAAATGCCGAATCATATCTATAAGGCATGTGCATGCATCAGAGCCCTTAACCAAGTAACCACTCCAATATAATTTTCCTCCACGGTAGCGTCAGGGCATCGCAAAATAGAAACAAAGTATTTTAGTTATTTGGGTTCTTCCCTCACCTCCTCACCAAGAAATTTCTCGTCTGTAAGGTAGGACAAACTTTAACGATTTCATGTACCACCATTTAGTTTTTTCCTGGCCGTTGTCACGTCAATCAACTTCAAAAAACGTCGAATATGTTCTAGTTTTATAAGAATCTCACACAGTAGATCGAAACGTCACAAATGTGATTGAGAGCGCTCCCAATCCGATGAATAATAAATTTTCGCTGAAAGAAGAAGCTCGTTCGGTATTCGGTTTGAGGACTACCAGAACTGAAATACCTGTTAATCGCATAATTCCATAAGCTTTTAGGGCGTGTATCACGTATTCAGTAATGAGTTCATCGAAGTAATGCGTGAAGAATTACAAGATCGTGGGACATCTTTGTTTACTCGTCCATTTAATTCCCGCTGTCCGCAAATAAACTAAGGGTAGAAAGTTTGTTTGGGCAGCCGCGCAAAGACGGCATATTCTACATATTTTCTGACGCATGCGGTTTTAATTTAGTTGGAAACATTGCAACCATCCGAGGATGTTTATTGAAACGTACAAAAGGGGCTGCCTCCTTGTTCGCTCCTCGCTTCGCCGGCCCCTTGTTCCGAGCCACAAAGGAAGCATTCCATTTCTTATTTACCGCTGAAGCATAATTTAAATTCTTCGTAGCAAAATATGGCCCGATCCTTTGGAGCGTTCTACCGGAAGCGGAATACCCTTTACAGTTCTGCCAGGAGTAAAGAACTCACCGCACGTCGGCTGCCCTTTCTGCGCTATAATTCGCGGTTTTACATCTGCCCGGAATTTTAAGATTAGCCGTATGGTATGGTGCGGAATTGCATTTGGGCGAGCCAAGGCGACCCTCGTTATTATCAGATGAGTCGGTGGTCTTCTTTGAGCATAAACGTATATGAAAGCCGTAAATAACGATTTTTATTGAATCTTGATATACGAGATGTGTTGAAAAAGGAATTTTTTTATTTCGTGGGTTCTATCGGACCGATTAGAGCGATTTTTTTCTGTTTGTCAGCTGTCAAAAAGGTTACACGCGTGTTGGTACTATTGGCGATTATTAGGCCACGAAGCATTGAAAATGACGAGCGCCCTGGACCTCTCATCACATCGACAACCAATGAAAATATAGAAAATGTGAAAGAAAACAACACTGTAATGATCCACTTTCTATTTTCGCCAGACATGGTTTCGTGTGACTTTTTTTCGTTCCGAAAAATAAAGAGAACCTTAAGGAACCGTAGTTTTGCAAGTGTAAATGAGGTTAAAAGCGCATCCCTGAGAGAGCTAAACATTGTTAATGTGTTAATGTATAATATCTTGGGACTATTTCGAAGGGGATAACGTTAATATAGACGATTGAACAAAATTTATTCCAAAATACGAAAATTCCCGTTACTTTTTCAACACACCTCGTAGATTGACAGGCGTTTCGTTCCTTCGATCGGGTTCCCTTGTTCTTATTAAGGAATATTTTCGTCCTAATCAGGAGGTTCTGATGGATGCGAAATTAAATGGAAATTATCGCGAAGTAAATGAGCGGCTCGAGTTGAAAAGAGGAATAAAGTAGAACGGTCGGACTGTAAGAGCGTGGATCGTACACAGTGCGTGAATAATTACTGGCTCTTTGTGGGATCGTCTCAAGCCCTGGCGTGTTTTTTAAAATTTACATTACGCACGAAAACGCCCCTCGCTAAAATTCCTGGTAATTTCTGACGGCTATTTCGAAATGGAATCAAGGGCAACCGTGAGGAAAATAAAGGGGATGTGTCAGGCGAGCAGAAAGGGAGTTGGTCGTTAGGAATATTGAAAATGGATGCCCTTTCGTTCGATCCTTGAAATTACTACACATTTTTGCAGTAAAATTAAATGTAAAAAATGATTTCCGGTTTAGTAAGCAAATTGAAAATTTCCATTCCCAATAGAGAAGGTTACGCTGATTATTAATTGAATTGGCCACCGCGACACGAATTGCTCCTCAGAATTCCGTAAAAGGAAAAAATTTCAATGAAATATACGAGATTGAAATAGATCAATAAATCTACATTGATGCGATTTTAGATATTATTACATTACAGTTCTCGAAAGTGGGTCATGAATAAATTTCGATTAATATAATAAACTATTTATGCTATCCTCCACTAACATGAATGAGATCACGTATCAATTAAATCAACCACTCCGGCTATTTGTTTGAATTGAATTCATTTGATCAAACAACAATTTTATATGCAACGATGTTAAAATAAAAAAGAGACAGTAGAAAGAATAATATAGCACCAGAACTTGAAACATGAATAACGAAAGTAAACGGAAAGTGTTACCGTTGTTCCTCCGCGTTGTTCTGAGCGAAGGATAAAATCGAGCTCAATCTTATCGCATTCCTTATTTAGCATCCTCCTTTAGAGTTTCGTTACCAAGCGTGATAAAAGCAAGGAACCACGCTTTTACGAGCTACATCGCTTTCAATCCTTCAACAAATCGCCCTGCTTTTTTTTTCATTCACTTTCCTCCTCCGACATTCTCATGGCTCCTTGACTTCCAGCGCTCGAAGACTCGTGAATTACGAGAGCAACCGAAATCAGGGTAAACGTAGTTTTCCACCGCAACGCCACGAAGCTAGTTCGTGAGGTAAAATGTAACCGTAAATGCCATTGGAGAACCTTGCCAAATTAGGATCTGTGTCTATAGACAGTCAAAAACATTTCCAAGAATACCACGATAATTTGCGCGTTAGGAGCACGCGATTAAATAAAAATTTGTGAGACATAATTATTCATCGCCACGATCGAGAAAAGTCATGATTATATGTTTGAAAGAGAGTAATATTAGACTCAAGGGGAGATTTACAGTATTAGTAGAAGGAAAGGTCTGTGAAATGCACAAAATAACGTCGCTTTTGAAACGTTAATAAGAGTTACAGGATTTCTCTCAGCTAAAATTAAAACTGCAAATTTAAAGCGATGCTTAAATCGATGCCACAACTCGCCGATATGTTTAACCACCAAACCGATGAGAATTTTTTCGTTAATTTCATTAAAACCCTGAGTACCAAATTATCGAGAATTAACAAACTTCCTCTTTGCAATCATCGTTTTATACGTTTTCACGATGAGTTTTATTACGCACGCAAAATTATATTAGTTTCACATGGGGAATTTTTTCATGCCAGAAGTAATATGACAAAATGGGTATAGCGAAACATGCTTTATGATTTATACGCACGAGCCAAATTACGTCGAGCACTGCATTTAACAAGCTGCTTAGCCAGCCAATTCATAATGCAATATTGCTTATAAACCTGCTGTACTTAATTTTATTACACCACGTTGCAGTGATCGCTTTGTGAAGTAGCATTATTGAAAATCGTGCAACCTAATCCTTTATTTTAATTCGATGTATCGACATTATTTATTTTATTTATTTTAGTTCCAAAATCGACATCGATAATAACATCGATATCTTCTCTTTAGGACTATAAAAAACTTATTTTTACGTTTCTATCAGTATTACAATATTTATGTCCACATTTTATTTCACTAGCAAATCGTTTGATATATCCCGTATTAACGGTTTACAAAAATCACTTTTGACGTATGTTTTAATGCTACTTTGCTTTTCTCTCAGCTTTTACTTCATTAGCTAAGTGCTCTCTTGTAAATCACGAATGTTTTTGTTATCATCACTGCAGGAAAACCTGGTTTCGCGTTTACGATAGCAGCACTCTCTTTATTTCGCCTTTGGTTCACCGCTTTGCTGGACTCTTATGCGACTCAGTAATATTCCTGATAATGGTGTTTTACGATACTACTTTTTAAATGGTTTTCCTGATATCCGCAAATGTTTATCCGACTTTTAGTTTCTCAGTTGGCCGTACTTATGTACCATAATCATATTTCTGCATCACTACGTTAGATAATTCATTTAAAGCCCTCGTTTCTCACTACTATATCCTCAATACTTGATCCTCTATTTGTTTATCTACACGTGTATGTAAGAATTCTTTAAAAACAAAAAACAGGATAGACAGAGCGATTTCCTGCTAATGTTCTTGTATAAAGAATTATTGTAAAAATTCACGAAATCCATAAATAATAACTAGATCAATTCATCGACCTGATACAGTTTTTTTTTTTAAATAACGTCGTTTCTTTCCACCGCACGAAATTCTATCTCAGGGCGTGAAATTTAAGCGAACCGCTAACAGCCCTGAAATGTTATCATCGATCCAATGGCGAACTTTTATTCGTATTTTCATGCAGAAGCTGTACGAGGCTCGCAAAGATATAAACGCATGCCGGATATACACACATACGTGCACGTATATACGTGTTCCCAAAGCTTATCCCCGGATTAACGGTTAAGCCTCGAATGAAAAATCTGCTTTGGAACGTTTATTCGGTCGCGGCGGCGTTGTGTATACCTTCGTTCAATACGATCGAATCGAAGCGCTACTGAATAAAAAAAAAAAAGCGGGAGAAAAAAAATCCGGTATGCCACTACGAATTTTAACGTTGCCCATGAGCATATTCGGGAAAAAAAAATTCATTTGCCGATATCAAACACTTCATGGACCATTTCTCCGCCATTAACGATGTATACAATATTTTTTCACCGGATGTTCTGCAAAAAAATATCTGAAAATTTATTTCACGCTTTGCTAGATATTCTATGGTAAATAGGTTTGAAGACAAATCATGATATTAACGAGCAATTAATTATCACGATTAATAATTCTAAATTTTCTATCTGATTACTTTGAGCTAGAATTTCAGTCGATGGAGCGACATTGTGCGTGAGAAAGTTAATAATTTTTGGCCGCTAGTGCGTGACACGATATAATTAAAGTTGATTAAACTTAAGAATAAATAAGTAATAAGTAAATAAGTTCGTTTCATCATGGATGAAAGTTGGTTTATGTCGAAGAGGTCTTAAAATAGAATGGGTATTTTTAATCGAGAAACTTCTTTGAAATCGATGGTAAAGAAAAAATTAAATAAAACATGAGAATATATTAGTTCCCGTAAGGTAAATTGGGTTTCATAAGAAAAAGGCCAGTGCGAATAACGGGACGACATCGCGAAGGATACTGGCGCTAATGGAAGTTGGTTTTTTTGCTAACGAATCGACCGTCTTCATGAATTTTAAAGTACGCCTTCGGTGGATGGTCTTTCCAAACCCAGACTCGGAGACATTCCGTGAAATGCATGATTGTAATGCATGTAAAACTTAATGTTCCCCGATTACCATTAGCGTTACCGTTTACGAAACTACCGAATTTGGAAAGCAGATCCCCACCTTTATTTCGTACGATTATACCTACGTCTTTATTAAAGAGTGGAGCATTATTATCTTCGAGTAGCTTTGAAAGAATGAGGATCTCGCGGAATATTTCTTCGAAACTATTTCGACGAATGTTGAAGAAAAAAAAAAAACAGCACATTGCTTGAACTGATTGCAAGAACGCCGAACGAGTTTCGCGATAAAAAGGTAGATAAATCTTCGTGGAATTATATTTTCAAGTTCTGTAGTTTTAATCAAGTTTTAATTCACTCTTAACTCTCGAGTTGCTACTTTCGATATTTACATTCGCTCCTTTTTAGTGATACGTTTTGCGTTATGCATTATAAGGTATAGCCGATTGATAGACAGTAATAGGATAAACTCTCATTCGAGACAAAAAATAGATTGGACAGAGCTTTGACGTCTATACGAAGACTCGGTCAATTTCATTCAACGGGTATTACAACGTCACGAATGCCCCAGATAGTCCTCGGGACAGCTTGAAGCGCGTCATGAAAATATAGTTTGTCACCCAAGCTGCATTTCCATAACGAAACAGCGCATGACACGGCGCACCGATTAATCGCGCCGTACAGGCGGAAAATGTAGGATAATTGCGATCCTCTTACGTACCTTCGATACGCCAAATTTGCGCAGGGAATCGATACTTTTTTGGACGCTGCATAATTTACGGCTTGCACGAAGAATCAGGATGATCATAGACCGTGATGAGCAACGAACGACTGTTGGCACAGTTTGTTGGAGAGTTAGCTCGTGATTTAGAATTTTTGTTCAATGTTCCGCTGGATTACGAAGCACCGCTGATAAAAATAGCACGGATACATACATGCATGGCATATACAGCAGACTCCAGGGAAATTAACGGAGGGTAGAACTAAATGATTCTAAGTCTGCATACTGAAAGAAACGGGGATTCTTTTTCCTCCGGCTAAAATAATCTTTCCTGGAGTTCTGATTAAGAGTCCTATTTAATCGGAGATTGCTCCTGACATTCTGTACGCTAATTCATCGGTATATACGGTACGTGCAATATTAATCGTAAAGAAATACATCGTGTAAAATATTCCATGGAACTCAATAAAATCTAGAAATCTTCGAGAAAGAAAATTGTACAAAAGAGGAAGCGCAAAATAAAAAGCTACGCGGGACTCTTATAGTACAATTTAACATAGTCTTTTTCTCCAATACTTTTTATGAAAACTCCGTGCAATTTATGTTCCACTCTTCTAAGAAACAAATTGCGTTTCCCCTCTACCCCGCACTCCAACGTAAAGACTTGGACACTACATTCTCTACCACTCGAATTACATCGATAATAAAGCTGCGCAGTTTCTTCGACGCTGATTCTACAAGAATGTAAAAGGATACGTATAGATGTACGAAAGTACCCGAAGTAATCCCCTGCGGCACTTTCGTTAAAAATCCCGCCTGATGAAAGGCATCCGGAGACACAGTTGGTGGGAAATTTTTAATTCCTTGGGAGAATACGCGGAGAAAGAGTGAAGTTAATTTGTCCTGGGACAATTATAACGTGCAGGTACAGCTGTGGGCGGGTTGGGGGGGGGGGGGGAGGCAGAGTGGGAAAAGAGACCGCAAAGGCGAGGAAGGAAAAAGGAAATAATGTCATTCAAGCCCATAGTGCGCGTCGCTAAGCGCTTTTATCATTCCTTCAAGGCATGGTTGTATCAAAATACGGAGAATCGTAATAAGGGGTGATAAAAGTAGAGGTTTTGTCCGTTTCGCTTGGAAAAGGATCTACAAATATTTTTCTTTGGTTGTGTTTGGCTCAACATAGGGAGAGACGAGAAAGAACGATGGATAAAATTAAGGTTTTGGTTTATTCTTGTTAATCGCGCAGCGAGCAATTGTGTTCTTCGTAAAAAAATAATAACACGAAGGGTTCGTAAGGTATTACGCGCTTAAAATTAGTTGACGTAAGTGGAATATTTTTGCTGCTGAAAGAGCGAAGCTTTTCGGTGGCTTTACTTTGATTTAATTTGAATGATTTGATTTACATGTATATTAATCGCAGTAGAGGAGAAATGAAATAATCCTATGACAAAATTGTGGAAAGGTTAAACGAAGAGTATATAAAATAATGAAACGATGTAGTGATTAGAGAATTTTTGAAGTATTGCGATTATTAAAGAGTAGAGAGTAAGACATTTATAGTCTTTATAAATTTGGAGCAATCCAATTTTGCTTTATTCTTTTTGCTTTATAATTTTGCCGCAATATCTAAAGGATCAACTCTTTATCTCGTAATTTAAAACGTGCCTCTCTACTAACACATTAAATATGCTAAAATCCGAGACATCGCCCCATCCTTCCGACATAATGAATACTGTATTTGATTTAGTACGTATGACACATATATGTAATATCATTATTATTCATTCAAACAACACACCACGTACGTCATGAATATTCATTTAAATAAAGCAGTTAAAATACCCAGTTACGGAACTGTGTTGCAAATTTGGAACGAAATATAACACGAAGTGGAACAGCGTTAAATATATCCATCTCCTTCGCATTGCTTAACTAAGTAATCGCAGATTTTAGTAATCCACAAATCAAACTTTCATTCACAGTCAGCTTCATTCAAACGCTTTTCAATGTATATATGTGATACATACCGAAGTGTCAACTATCAAACAACAATATAGGTTCAATATTTCGAATACATAATAATTTAACTATATCCATCCACCAGTAAAATCCACGATTATTTAGTTACCTACCTGATGTTCCTCCAATTTTCTTTCCACGAAAAAAATACCTTCCTGAAAAAGTTGAGTAAAAAGAAATCACGTAAAAAAACATTTGCTACTGTAAAATAAGAGATAAACCGGTTAAAGAAAAAGGATAGCCGATTTTTTGCATCGCCTTTATCATTGGAAAATTGCGTGAAAAAAGGGTTGTCAATAAAATATAAAAGTACATATAGATGTATCATGATAACGCCCGACAGTTCTACGGTATTAATCAACGATAATCTCCTATTCAACCAACCCTTATGACCCGCGTTCGCTAACAGGCAAGTGCCATTAACGTAAGGAATCGTCGAATCCGTTACTGCGATCATCCGTTTTTGCTTCCCGTCAGTACTACACCCGTGAGAGCGCGCGCACCCGAAAGACAGAGAGAGTGAGAGAGAATAGACGAAGATAAAGGAGAGGAGGTGTGTGTGCGTGCGTGCGCGCGAGTTTGAGTGTGAGTCTGAGTGTGTGTGAGTGTGAGTGTGAGCGAGTGCGAGTGCGAGTGCGAGTGCGAGTGCGAGTGCGAGTGCGAATGTGAGTGGGAGTGTGAGTGCGAATGAGAATATGAGTGCGAGTGCGAGTGCGAGTGCGAGTGCGAGTGCGAGTGCGAGTGCGAGTGCGAGTGCGAATGTGAGTGTGAGTGCGAGTGTGAGTGTAAGTGAGTGAGGGGGGGGGTCGAGAGAGGGGAGGGGGAGCAGAGGGTTGCTTTTGGATAGGACGATGACTTTGGCGACTGTGCAAGCCCAGCTTTCAGGCCCCTTTTGAATTCGGCAGCGATGCCTGGCGCAACCGCCCAGTCACCGGAACCGGTTCTCTCGAGAAGTCTACGGCGCACTTGCCTTTTCCACTCGGCTCAACTCCGCCAATCTCGCGTAAAGTGCTGAACCTCCAGGAGAGCCTCCTTCGCGCACGTTCGATACATCGTCACGTACAGGCGCAATTATCGAGCAAATCTGCCTGCCGTCGCTAAACAATGTGTCCCCTTCCCCACTCGGTCCCTTCCTCGTGGCAAAGCCGCGCCATACGGCGGCCTGAAACTTCAATGAGACCGGAAACAATTACGGTGGCCAGAAAGTTCGCCGTCCGCAAATTTCTAAGAGATGGGAAGCGGCCAGCCGCTAAGTTTGTCGAGGCGATTAGGTCATGGATCGGACAATTCTTCGGCCTTACGTGATATCGCATCGTTTCCGGAAAGGAGGAAACCGTTCAATGTCCGCCACGTGGGTTTTTGTCTTTGGAAATAGACGTTAATCGGACGTCTTGCTTGCGACATCGATATATTGCGTATTGCAAAATGAATAAGGAGATGGAATGTAAATATAAGGGGCTTTATTGAAAAAGATGTAGGTTTACTTAATCGCTTATCCCATTGCATACCAAAGCCGCGTGAAAACCTAAATAATGCTCTAATTAATTAATTTCCTACGGTAAGCTGATTAGAGAAAAAATATTTTTATTGAGTTTGTAGCTTTTATAGCGGTCAGTATAGCATCTATTTACAACGATCAAAACTAAAAGCTCCAATGCTTAGGTAGAAATAAATATAAAAAAAGTGTCCCAAAAAGGGATAATGGTTGCGGGTTAACCGCAATCTCAGGATTTTCTTATATTTCTACGCTGTAGACCCCTTGAAGATCGTTGTAGATCTTTCTTAAAGAGATGGAGATAAATTGGGATGAATATTCGAGTGTGTAAGATTTGGACCGATAATTAAAGAAGCGGTTTAACTGTGGTATTATAGACTAGATTCCTCTTTGTACATCGCACATATTTTCATTGGATATATATAATTAACTGTGCTTAATAGTATTCTGATCTTTCTGCGATATTCCTTCTGTCCCGCAACAATAGAATCTCCTATCTTCTATCTACCTTTTCACGAACCTTATTCCTGTTTTATAATGTATCGAAGTATGAAGAGTCGCATAATAAAGAGTTAAATCTACATAATCTGTGTAGAGCGCGGAAGTTACGCGGCAGTCTATGTATTATTCCCTTTGCACGAGAACACGCGTTCGGGGAAGCACTTAGCTGTAAGATTAAGGCAGTACTTTTACATCTGATTACCTCGATGTTCTTGCCCAGAGAAAATCAGAAAAGTTTGATAGTCGTTTTTACAAAGCGTAATTGTTAAAGCCAGTCTGGAACCAAAAACTTCTTATGAGCATTAGTTCCAAAGAAAAGGAATACAAAAGGTTGATTGCTACTTTTTGTCTAAATAGTTAAATAAACAAGACCGCTTTTTTTTATATCAAAACACTTCAGTGCATAACTTGTTTGTAACGAATTTACACGCACATTAATATCGTCGAAGCGTGTGTTCACCAGAGATAAACCTTTCATATAACTGAGGTGATACATGACTTTGACTATGTCCAGCAAAGAAGTTGCCAACTCGTAGCCCCAACGCGTCTCTTGCAATATTATTGAACAACGGAACAAAATCGATAGAAGTTTATTGCCGTCGTAACTTCGTTACGACAAAGTCTATCAAGTTTGTGCTAGCAAGGCTTATTTTCTCGTAAATTTCTTCAGCCGACGTGATGTGTCGTAATCCTGAATAAGATAAATGCAATTCACCGGATAGAGTGAGTGAGTACAAAGTCCAACAGAATAGTTTCAATAAGAAAGTACATTTGCCTCGAATACATACAGCATGAAACGTACTGTTCGCAACTAACAGTTATAGAATAGAAATATACTAGGAATATACTAATAGAAAAATACTAGGCACAATGTTGCTTTGCAAACCGTATAGTACATCTTCTTCGTATAAAAAGGATTGTTAAAAATTAGAAATATTCAACATGAAATAATCGCATCTCGCTGTTACCTCATTGGATACGATACCGCCACTCAGCAAAGCTTTTTACGCGACAGGTTATTATATAAAACGTGTTTATCCACGAAGAGAAAGGAATAACGTCGTAAATCTTTCCCAAACCTTATTATGCGTTGCCTGACATGCAGTTTTGTATATCACCATCTACTGCATCATGATTGATAAAATAATTTTACGCTGTAAACATTCTAACCTAAATGTTTTTTCCTACCACGCGTACTTAATCCTCGAAATAACGGAGGCTTTTACGGCTGAGTCGTGCTGCTCGATACTACTTCTGTCGGAACTGGTAATCCCAATCTCCCCTCGTAAGCCATACCACTCGACTTCTACTACGGCACTCGAAGATAGTCGGATTACGAAGTTCTTACTTTTGACCAGTAGCCGATGTTACGCTACTAGTTACTAATACCGCATTATCTGTTTTCCAGTTATGTAGCTGATGATATTATATAAGTAGATACTGTTTCCTAGCTTCTACAGTAAGAATGTATAAATGTTTTATTTGCATGAACTAAATATGTCTGTTTTTTTGAAAATGTCGATATTTTCTTCGCGCCGTACTCTTTACTGAGAAGTTTCAAGACGCTAAATATTTGGATAAGGCAGGTATATAAAATTTATAGTTAAAACAAAAACAACGAAAAAGGTGCAAAGCCTTATAATCTAAGGCATCATATTATGAATAATTTTTTGACAGCAGGGTAAATAGGACAGAGAATTGAAAGAATCAGAAACCTGACCAAAAATGTAACAGAATAAGAAGTAGCGTGAACACAGTGCGTAGTGAGAATTCATAAAAAAAAACAAAACAGCTCGTAAAGATAAGGCCATGTAAAGATAAGACGATTTATATATACTTTATATACGTCATTATCAAGTACACGTTCAGCATTGGTAAATAGAAAGCGTGAACCCAAAACGTCAGGAATCCCACAGCAAATGCTGCAAAATGAAAAATCTAAATGTAACAAACGCGTATATAACGGTCTACATTACTTATTTATATTAGCGTGGTTAAGAATATGAAGTTACAGTGATAGATTTTTATTGCAGCAGAATACATCCTACAGGAATAAACAAAGGAATCAAGATGATATACGCGCTATGAATACCAAAGTTCACGCTCGATAACGCGGACTTTTATTGGAGCTGTGGCGCTCGTTGAGAAATCGCAACGGAGGATGCGCAACGAGACGCAATTACATTAAGCTATACCGAACGAGACTGCGGCTGGTCTACGATTGGAAATCCTGGCCAAGTACGTGTACCCAATAGCTACGAGCTATTAGGCACTTACCACCTGCACCGCTCCTGGATTCGGTTTCCACCTCGAATAAATTCTCGCAGTCGCGGAGCCGGTAGCCAAGCCCGTGATCACTGTGATACACGACGAAATCGGAGGCGCAAAAAGTCCGCATGAGTGGAAAATTCGGATTTGCCTTGCCGTATGCCGGCCTCGCGCTTCGATACCTCTAATGAGCTATCACGTTTGTTGTAGTAAACAATAGCCTTTCGGACGGTTTCGCCGATAGCACGGCTGGAAATCCGAATAAAGGGGATCGAAATTGCATCCGGTACGTGGCTTCGAGAATTTTTGGCGAATATAACGAGGCGGGGGGGTGAGAGATAGCGAACGAAAAAACGATAGTCTCTAAAGTCATTAATGTCCGTGAAGGTAGCGCGAAACAGGCGAGGATACCTCGGGGAAAAAGCCGGGAAAAAATCTCCCGTGGCTTGTGAAATGTTTCGTGGATTTCGAGGGGATTATACGCCGAAAGGCAAGTTCGATTCTGTGCTTAATCCACGGATGCTCAATTGCGGGATAGAAAAGGGAATGAAACGATTAGAAATTGCCGAGTTCTATGTTCTGTGACGTATTATTAACAGAATACGTTATATTGAGGAAATACATTCTAGGCACTATTTTGAAATTGAATCTAAACGTTTTTGTAAGAACGATCTAAGTGTTTTGAGATTGAACAAGTGTAGCACTATTCGATGAGTGGTTTGTCGTTGAATTTCTTTTCTTCGTTCTCACAATTCTTTCTTGAAGAGCAATTCTTCTTAACCTGCGATTCTGAGCCTACTGATGTATATTGCCCGATTGAATTTTCTGTTTTTACGGTTTATGATTTAAAATCTCGCGCTAAATAGTCTGCTTACATAAAACGTCTAAATTCTCGAATTCAAATACATGGGATAATTCACATTTACAATTCTTGATTATAAAATCCGTTCAACAATCCATTTCCCCACATCTGCATTGTTCCCACGTAACATTTTTCCTTATCTTTAGTTATGTTTTAAAGGAGCAAAAAGTCGCAGTTTCAAAAGAACAGGTTTAAGCAGAATTTATAAACGTCCAAAGCCAACTCCGGTATCTCGCTGGCGTTTTCAATAGAGTCACCGGGTAAATAATGATTAAGCGCTGATTAAGCATCGATAATTAAGCACGCTGTGCTTAAAAATATTCGCAAAAAGATATCGATGAGATAAATGGCGCAATATTCAATTACTTTAATTTAATTCGATGAGAAAGGAATGCATGGTGCGAGCAGAACGCGGGATAGGCAGGATTGCATTAACACAGCAATTAATAATTGCCTATAAATTAAACGAAACAAGAATTCCCAAAAAGAGGAGTCATCTTATACCCCATTCGTAATACGTCATACATTACTCTACATGTTATCCATCAGTCGTAAAAAACACCAATAGTGAAAGCACGCATCAAACTCCATATTACACGACACTCATCAGTAGCTCAAACCACGCATGAAACTCCATATTACACGACACATATTACAAGTCGCTAACCAAAGGGTACACGCGAAGAAGTTTCCCCATTAGACTGAAATTTGAACGATGCCCGACAGACTATAAACTAAATAAAATCGCGCGTGATACCCTCCCCCTGCCGCTACGTATCATAGAGGGTGACTAATGCGTCGCCTCGTTAGATACGAGCTAAGTCGTTTGCGGATTACCGCCTTCTTTGTTGGCACAGCACCGAAGAAGCGATGTCGGCGAAAGAAGGGCACGGCGCGGAGTAACAGGGGCGAAAGGGGGGAGGTGGAAGCTGAGGATTTCACTAGCGGAAGGGAACACTCCGTTAACCCTTTGCGGTCGATGTTTTCGGAAGCCCGTATCTCGATGAACGAGGGCAAACCTCAACCAGGATCTCCACGCTGCGTGCAGGTAATCGCTGCACAAGAAGCTTCTTTGGAGTTGCGAGATTAAGGAATTAGTGGAACTTTATTGATATATGATTAAAGAATAACGATACATATGATCGAAGAATTAGCAGAATTTGTGTATCTGAGCGATAAGTAGCCACAGATAGTAGGCATAGTAGTCAAGTACCAAATATGCAAGCAGAACGTTAATATCGTCACGAAAAGGAAAGGGAGTAACTCAACGAACCAAAGGTAGAACGATCGTTGTTTCCCATGAAGGATACGATTTAAGGGTAGCGTGTTTCAATGGCAAGGCACAGAAGTAAACCACATTGCCGCAAAACTTCATCGTGGTCACGGCGCTCTTTATTTTGTAGACGTAATACCCTTCGGAAGCATAAACCTCCGCCTGTTTCTTCACTTACTTTTTTATTTCCGGGAACAACCAGTACATTTACATAGGTTACGACCAACTCTTTAAAGTGGAATCCAAACCGCCAGAAACTACCGCATACATTATCATACGAAAAAATGCAGGGGCGATAAAAATCCCGGGGTCGAATCCTAAATCCTTGGAATACTAGGCCAAGCCTGCATACCCCCCGGACCGATATAGCTCTTGAAACTCCTCTTCTTGACGGAAATCTGTATTCTGTATCCGCCTATCCAAAACGCGCATCGTTATTTATTCACGATATCCTTCGAAAACATAAGTTTCTCCCCTTAAGGACTTGCACTCGCGATCGTTTACAGGAATTATAGGTTCTTTGCGCAGAAGATTCTTTCTCGTTATGATGTACCTTTAAAACTTTCCCTATAAATAAAATCCTTAAAGAAGAATTATGATAATGAAGGAAAGTGTGTTCTAGAGTAACAGTTCGATGTTTCGTTTATCTTACGGAAGAACTTCTAAACGCTGCCATTTCGCCGGATAGCTTGAACTTATGATCACGACCAAAAGGAAATGTATTATGTCTATGGTACAAGTGGAAACTGGAGTTTTGTCGTTGTTGTTCCTTACTTCGAGATTTAGGGATACCGCCGGACGTTTTCTCGGTACACTTAAAACTTGCTATCTTGTCGGCCCGAAGAGATGTTTGTCTTAGCTATAGCGCATTTTTTCGCCACGCCGCACGTTTACTTGTCCACTCTTCACGTATCAACGCAACTCCTAACCGTGGAAAGTTTCTACATAAGATACACCGTTACGTCGACCAATCCACAATTTATTTTTGAACTTTATACGTGATCAAGTATCGCAGAATTTTGCAAGATTTATACCATGCTTTATAACTTTGATTAAGAGACATTCTTCAGATACGTTGAACGGTTTTTTTTTATTAATAAACTAACCATGGATTTTGAGAATTGTAATATTACACTTCAACGAGGTTATAAAGAATAGGCGTAGAAGGAGAATAGAAGTTCAATAAAGGTTGTTCAGAAGAACCATGAATTATAAAAAATAGATTTTTCATTAAATACCACGCTTTAGAATTAATTTGGAAATTAGTTTATATAAGTAAAAAGATTTACAACCATACATCGATTAAAATGCACAGCTCTTCGACACTATACAAACAACATTGCGACACTTAACAATTTTCAACATTATTTGCTGATTCTGTACACACGACTCTGAATCATCGAGTCTTCAACCCCGACTCTCAAAACCACACGTATTCGTGCACTCGTGATACGTGGCGCCGACATCTAAGCCTTAAAGGTAAACTCCTCACGCTGGCATTCTTGGAAACACTTTACTCGAATCGTAACAAAATGACTCAGCCCTATTCCCAAAATGTTCACTTCCCACAATAACGTATTATCTTATCTTGGATTAAAAACATGTTAATGCTTTTAGTGTGACACGCAGTAAATATAGCGTGGCATGTTCGCGTAGAATATTCCAGACAATATAACCGTATAAGAATATACTGCTTGTAGCATCGCTTTTACGAGATTTAACGGCCGTAAAACGCAGTAGTTACCATCAGAATATTACATACACGGTACCCGGTTTTATCATTCTTGTCCCTCTTTCACCAACATGCAGCATTTTCCACCCCTTGTTTCTTCGTTAAAATCAATCTCGTTTCAAAAAATATGTTTTCCATGAATTTACAAATAAAGAACGATGAAAGAAGATGCACTCAAAATAATAAGTAAATAACAGCCTTAAAGTTGATTGAACCGTAAGAATAATAAAGACGTATGAATAATAAAAGACGAATTTATTTTTTATCATTACAATATTTAATATAAAATGCTCCTAGCTATATTTCTAAATAACATTAATACATTATAAACGACGTTCCCTGTAAAGCAATTATCTTTAACGTTTCCAGTGCGATATCCCAGAACTGTATGGCTACATTGTATTCGTATGTCGTCAAACGAAGCACACAACATTCCTCGAATAATCCCACGAATAAAAACGTGTGACGTAAAGTATGCAAGATACACACAGTGTACAGGAATACAAACGAAGAAATATTGCAATGCAACGATGCGTAAAGGTATCGCGATCTCGAGAGGTATCATAGTAACTCTCCTTGACGTACGGAGCACAACATTTCAGCGTAGCATGGCCCTTTCGCCGGGGAAGGTACACGGGGATCCTTATACGGCTACGTGACTAAAAGCAAGAATTTGAGCTTCCGTTCCGCTCCCTCTCACTCGACCATTTCCCCTTTGGTTTACAACAGAAGTTCCAGACTCGTCACTGCTCCGGGCTGAATCTTGTGGACGAGATGAGACGGAACGAGGACGAGAACGGACGTAGAAATGGAACTCCACAGGGAGGACTGGCTGTGCCCTCGTAAACTGTTTCCCCGTAGGCGATATTAAGCGGGAACTTTGCCGGCGAATTTATGCCAGCTTGTTCAATGGCGTCATTACATCATGACGCTACGAGCGCGACAAGACACTCGAGATCTTTGGCCCGCAGCTTCGTGTGAAGTTGTTGTTTAACTCGAGAAAATACGAATGTCCGACTACTTTGATCCGTGATTTTCTTTGAAATCATTTCTCGGCTCGTAACGGAATGAAGTCGCGTTTCGTTAGCCCCGAGTTTCGTCTGGTGTTAATGTCAATATCAAGGAGAAATCAGTATTGTGTTTTTCGATCTAGGATTTTATTTAAGATAATATATGACTTGGCGAAATACAAAATCTCTGCTTTTTGATGCAAATTTGGATAAGAAGTTAATATTTTAGTTCGTATACAGCGAGGAATAACATCGTACATATCTCACGTTATTGATTTCATCAACGGTATGTGGATTATACTTAAACCGATATACGGAAATATAAAGGTACAAAGATCTGTACCTTTGTATGAAATTAGGTATACGTAACGGAAATTAGATACACTTAACGAATGAGAAAATCGAATTTAAATATGTTTGTGCAAACATGTTCTTTGTGTACCTTTGTAACGTTTTCATTTAGTTAATTCGAAGACGTAGAGTATATTATTTTTGCATGCTCTGTATAATGTATATCCACGGATGTTAAGAGAAACCTCTGTGTTTAGTTATTCTCGAATCATGCTGCGTCAAAATGCATGATTCTAAAGTTATGCAATTTTCCAGAAAAAAATGTGCAATATCAGGAACGAATTTATATCTCGTTTAAACTATGCATTTTTTATTACAAATACACTATTTATATTAACTTTTATTATTATTAATTCAATATTTCTCTATTTAATATATGCATATATATATACATATATATTGTAATCGTCGATTTACATCATCGTCTAGCTTTCCATTTTAGGGCTGCTTCATAAATTTCGCAACGCGCTAGCTCCTCTGTCGCGGGTAATTGCTCAATATTCCTCGAATCGATCCTATGACGCAGAGATTGTATGTTGCAAACGAACTTCATTGGGAGAAGTGGGCTCTTACCTGTAAACTGTTTCGCCTCTGGCGTTATTAAGCCCAAGTTTCTCATAAGTTTATGTCCATCACGCCATTCTAATGTCATTACATCAACGATCGACGGCCGAGATCCTCGAAGCAAGGACCATGGAAACATGGTGAATAATCACATTGATGGAATTCAATTTTAGTCGTACGTCAAATTATTGAATTTGACGAAAAAAAACAATTTCAGGGTAATAAAACAGCTAGAGTAATCATTGCGTATTGTAGTAAATGACACTTGATGTACGTATCGCACTAGTTCCTCATTTTCGATATAAAATCTACTAAGTCCAAGCCTAATATTACTTATATAACTTGGAAATAAGTTTATTTACCGTATACATTACTGTATCATACGATGGATTAATGCTGTACTCCTAATAATATTCAGTACGTAAAGTTGATTGAATCCCTTATTGTGCATTGAAATTATTTCGATTCGCAGTAACGAATATAATAATTAATTTAGTCACTTCCAAACATGTTCACAATTTGGATAACAGCGTGTTTCATACACTATTTGTGTTGAAAAGAGAGCCCGTTCGTGTATTTATCAAACAACCTTATAACGAAATGCATCGTTACGACATTTATGAATTTTATTAACGATAGCCGAAATATACACTTTATTATGTCCCTCGTTCGAATTGTTTTTTCGTTGCAGCATTTGTCACGAAACACAGCTGCCAGGTATGCGCGTCGCTTTATTCGTACACAGGGCTTCACTACTAACTAATGCTCTGTGAGATTGAGCTCTAGAAGGCAACTTCGCAGAGTACGGTAGATAGGCTTCCGGGAACTATTTCGCCTTAGGCGTTATTAGGCACGAGCTTCGAACAAATTTATACTCACGTAGATATTAATATCATTACGCAACGTATCTACCAGGTTGGAGCTGCGTCAAAGCAGTAACCCAGATTTGTTAGATAATCGGATAATCCTCTCTCGAATTGTCGTGCGGAATGCGCGATCGAAAATTCTCATTTTCACTTTCCCATACTCTCGATTTTCGGGAATATCGCTGGAATTGTTCGCTACCTTTCTTTCTTCTCGATATACTCTATGCGCCTGCCTTGTACTCGACTCGTGGTGCATTTGTCGTTGGTACGCTGCACAGAGATTTCGAAGATGAAATTACAAAGGAACTCCAAGTTTCCATTCTCCCTGCTTTTAGCGGCATAATTTTGGGCGTAAGCTTTGCTCCCGTCATTATACGACACGTGGGGCGGGGTCAGATTGGAGTTGGAATAGGAACTTTATGGCGAAAAGTGGATGTGCTTCCATAAACTGTTTGTTTCACCGTAAGCAGTATTAAGCTGGAGGTTTCGGTAAACTCATTCCTATGTGCATACCGACTCCTTGCACTCGGGGATGCTCGAACAGAATTTTAAGAAGGTACGTTTTTCCAGGTGCAACGGAGGAATTGATGGAATAACAATTTTTCTCTCAATAATGTCTTACATACATTAGGCATAAATTATATATTGTAAATTATTAAATCATGTAAATTGCAATATTGTAATTCTACCTTTTTTAGACCGTACGGTCTGAGCAATGACGATATTTTCTGTTAACTATTCGTAAATCAGCATATTAATCTCATAACAAAATCTGTCTTTAAATAAATCCTACTAGACAAATTTTTATCTTTAGTATTCTGATAATGTAATGCTACCCTTGAGAAGTGATTTTTATAACAAATATTTTTCATAAAAACATAGTTTTCTAATTATTACTATAAAAATCAAAATACTCTATATAAACTGCCAATTAAATATTACAGCACACTTTTTATATAATATAAATATCTTGATAAAATCAAAATGTTCCATCCTTCATACCGTTAAGAAAACAATTTGATCAAAAATTCAAAATCAAATCCAAATTTCTTACAAAATACTATAAAATCGATGGAAATAATTATTATTTCATCACCCACCAGTACTTTTAGCGCACTGTTCCACACGGTTCCCTACGTATCATGAGAATATTTCTTCACAAGCTTTTTGGTACGAATCTCCGCCCATTTTTTTTTCTGATTACTCGTAGAACCGCTTTACGTTCGAGTGATACTTGGTTGTCTCAGCAGGCAGCCTCGCGAACCCAAGGGCTTGCACTTAGACGTCGAAGAGGAATTTTATAGCTGAAAGTCGGTACGGTTTCATAAACCACCGCGCCGTTGGCGATATTAAGCAGAAGCTTCCGGCAAATTTATGCTCGCCCGGTTAATGGCGTCTGTTGTATCCGCGAGGAACGACGAAGATGAAGCCGTGAGAGCAACTCCGAGAAACTGCTTCTTTACGTCGCTTCTGACGAAAGAAAATAGCTTCTGCCTCGAGAGTAAGAAGTTTCGAAGTGTACAAACGACGACCATTTAAAAGAACTATTTACGACAGTCGAACAATGATGTTTGAGAGTAAATGGACATCCAAGATAAACCCGACACGGTTTATCGTACAACTGTACTCCTGGAGAGCAATTTTGTCAGAACTCTTACCACCCTTACGTTCTTTAACTCAAAATTTGGTAACATTGTTTATAACAAATCTCAATATCGAACATCAAGGATAACATATGGTACTGTATTATCGTTTTATTACCATTATATAACACGATGATATTGTATTATTTATATTACTCTAATATCAAGCATAATACATCCTTAATAAACAAGAAATGCACCTCTGAGAATTCATTTGGTGAGTTTGAAATTTTACTCGCTTTAAATTATTTCCGATATTTAAGAGAAAAGTTCTCGAAAATCCGGATAATACTTTACATCGTTTTCCTTGAAAAAGGCGCTTCAAAATTAGCATGCAAAAGGTCGAATCAATGTATTACTCGATTTACAAACGCCATAAATGTACATCCAATAACGAGAATAAAATTCTCGAATCCCGAGCTGAAAAATTCATTCGAAGTAACTTATCGATCGCGATATTTAAGGGACTTTCCTCACTCAGAGGAGTTTCAGCGCAATTTCTCGTAAAACTTCTCTCAGAGTTAAGGAACCTTTCGCCACGTCGAGTCCCGCGAATGGTGGATAGAATTTAAAATACGCGTCCTCCGTTTTTTAATAACTGCACGTCGAATGTCCGCGCTGTCTAACCGAATGCCGCGGCCAAAAAGCGCGCCTTGTAAAGAACACTAAATGGACCGGCGCGCGCAGTTTTAAAAGGGAACTTACGTAAACTGCGCCATCCTAGGCGATATTATGGAGAAACTTCTCGTGAATTCTCCCGACAGGTTGAATTAAAATTACTAAACGGTGCATTGCGCAGAATTGAATTTCCATTCTCTACAAAATATCACGCCACTTCTGTTTTTGCCAGGGGATTTAATTGAGCGCGTGACTAACGGCCTCCGGCGCCCGATTGCATCGCGGGGATTTTGCTTAAGGCAAACGATCTCGTGAATAATCGAAACGGAATGTTGCCGATGCCTTATCGTAATTAGCCATTACTCCTTATTGCATTAAAGAAGAAACAGAAAATGTTACTGTTCTTTACGTCAGGATTTCTGATAACAATTTGGAAGAGAATAGGTTCAATCCTGCCCGCCCACAATCTTTATCTTGAACTGCGTTGTTATTTAAATAACCATTTTAACTTGTGTAAGATATTAATGCGAAAATCGTGGATTACTATTTTTTACATTTAAGCGTTTTATTTTTATCATAAAACATATGATCTCAATTCTTAATGTAATTAAAAATCAGTAAAATTGTTACGTTAATAGTATGCGTTTTCAAAAGAGCCTCTTCCTTTGTTTTGCGTTTAGTAACCGAGCAATAACGTGTTTCAGATATATCGTTGTTCGAGAAATCAAAGTGGTTCGAGATGAATATTGAACCATGCGATACAAATACAGCGCCATTTGGAAACAGTTTAGGATAAACAGAAGCATCGAGTGACGTATCTTGTGTAAGTAATATGACATACCTTACTCAAACGTAGTGTACAGTGCATGCACGAACGTAATATACACTAAAGGTTACGTCAAACATTTAAGCGACGTGAGAATTTCATAGATTCTCCATTTTTTAAACAGTTCAAGTATTAATTTTAGTTATCGATACCTCTTCATGTAGAAATATACATGCAGAACATGAATGAAAATATAGTTTTTTTTACGCACCAAGTATAAATTGTACGTATGAAAATATCAGAAAATATAATCTAGGTAGACAATGTCAGACAATCGCTGATTTTATCCAATCTATATCTCGTCTCCCTCTTTAAAATCATAACTACTAAATTCCACTTTGATCTCTACTGCGAAACTATCTCCTCCTTCTCCTAACTACTTCTTCGTTATACTATTTTCGTATCATATCCATCTTCACTTAATATATCATTCTTTACATTAATAACATCTCAGTCATTCGATTCCCGTACAAAGTTCCTCAACAATACAATTTCAAAAACGCAATCGACTCTTGATTCCAACAACAAACTTTGACGTAATATGCGATCGTATTTTCATCGAAAATTTAGCATCGACCATTTCGCGTTAGTCTTGCCCTGAAAATGCTGTCCGCCTATGACGCCTCTTAACGGCGGCTTTGAATCGACGTTACATCGTGCAGCCACGCTACTTTGCGTATTCGCGCTTTAGAAACTGGTCGGACCTGTATGGGCGCGAAAACGAAGCCTAACGGAAGGAGAACGGTGGGACGCGCTTTCGTAAATTGCTCCCTCTTATGGTGGCATTAAGCGGGGACCTTCCAGTAAATTTCTGTGCATCTCGATGAACGGCCCCCTGATTACGGCCCTTATTCGCAATTTGATTGCTTCAGCGAGGAGCGCGGAATATTTGATCGAGGAAGAAAAGATTCATCGTCCTCGGATCAGCGGACTCGATAAGAAGGGCGACGTTTCAACTTTTATATCATTCCCCTTTATCGCCCATTATTATTAATTAAGCAGTCTACGTGCACGAGCCACGCAACTACTTAGAAAGTAGTAATTAAGCCCGTTTCGGATCTTTGTTCTCTGCCCCGTCCGCCCTTCTTCTCCTTTAATTAGCCATTCATTTTCGACCTTTATTTTGGCCTTGTTATTTTACCTTGTAGTATCCTGCACAGTTAGTTTATATAAATTTCTGGAGACTTTGCCCGGGTATCTAGCTTAATTAGAGTTGTTTGGCCCTTGATTTAATCCGGAGGTGCTTGAGATTGGAACTTATGCCATGGTTACAAAGAAAGTACCGATCGATAGAGCGAGTTTTTTTTAGGTTAAAAACCGAAGTTTCAAAAGACATTGAGATTCAATGAAATTCGCTTTTGCGTTGCTTTGATCGTATTGCCGATACCTGAGGTTAATTCCTTTTTATCCCCTCGTAAAAACCGTTTCAGAAATATCGTTAAGTTTTGGCAAGTTGGGCTTTGAAGGCAAGGTTTGTCCAGGACTGTGGTAATGTAATGGATAAAGAACCGGATCCGGGCCGGATCCCGATTTCAGCTGCATTGAGCGATATAAAATCTAAAGACTTTAAAATATAAACCGTTCTTTGCACCCTTGCGTCTTTATCGATTTAAAGGAAAATGAAGGTTAGTACTGCTCCAAACAACGATTAGATTGACAGCTAAAATACGCTCCTTATAAAGATGCATAGTGATTTAATCAAAATTTCACATATTATTTCTTCAATTTTCTATGCAATATGCACTCCGCAGACTCAATGATAAACAACCCACACCAAGCAACATAATCTTATAAAAGTCATATTATACCAGCGATCATTATTGAAATTTATAGAAATAGAGAAAAAAGTGATATTCTAAATTCGAACCATCTATAACCTGTACATCTTTTCCTCTGTACGCATACCTCGACACAATAGTTCGCATCCAAACGAATTTCTATGCAAAACCCATATCACGAGCCTCAGCGATCCCGGACCGAACATTTTTCCACGCGATCCGCATATTTAAACTGCTTAAGGGTCTATGCCGAAATTGCGTAAAAAAAAGTGCGTCCCTTGGTCCATTTCCAGGCGCAGTCTCCTTTACCCTGTGGTTACGCTCTTTGTGTTTACGCGATTACGCATACGGGGTCCTCCTGTACCATCCGCCAGGCTCCCCATTTTCTCATTCGGTTCCGGCCCTCTAATTTTCGCCGCACGTTCCGGCTTTGTTATTTCTCAGGAGCGCGAGTGGTGAGCGACGTGGCGCAAAATAATACCGACACGAAAACAGAGCCGCGCGGGGGGTAGGTGAGTACCAGTGATCGTGCTTCGGTAAACTGCTTTCTCTTAGGCGATATTAAGCGGAAACTTTGCCCCTCAATTTATGCTCCCGCGTTTAACGGCTTCACTACATCACCGGGGCCGCGGGAACGAAGACAGGAAGGTAGAGCAAACATTGACAAATAGAAGCATCCGGCCGTGGAATTTATTACTTTGCTAACGCGAATTTAGGAAACGTCGTTCGGCTGCAGGGATGCCGCCGGTACGAGTAACGCCCTTTCGATTCGACACGATCGGATTCATTTCTAAAAGGGAGATAACGCGAGGCGTATGACATCCCTTGGATTTTGTGGCATCGTGCATTTGTAGCTGGGAATCGAAATATTTTGAAGCTCCGCAATTGGGTTTTCGACACATTGTATGTTATGCGGTATGCTTTATCGCGATGTTTTTATTATATGCACCTGGAAGGAACTGTCGTGATAAATCGAATCGATACCGTATTTATATATTTTATATATCGTTTTGCGATTAATGAAATATATTTATCCGGTTTGGCAATGTAGACCTATATGTGCTGTAGGAATAATGATCGTATTTTTCGATTAGAATCACGCACGGGATCTTTTGAGTAGGTAAGGTATTAGGTTAGTATATAAAGTTATCAAAATATTTTTTTGAAAAGATTTATTTAATCCAGCTAGCTTACATTCAATCATTATCGTATTCATTTGCGAATATCAGAAGGTAATCTATTGGAGGACAATTATTAATTTACAAAATATTGTCGCCTTTCCAGGTCCGATAGTAAATACATTTATAGAAAAATGATAAAGTATAGTCTTATAATAAAATCGGTATATTCTGGAATCACAAGAACAAAATGTAACGATAATTATCGAATTCATAAAATACCTGACCAATTAACTAAAAGGCCGATCGGGTGAAAATAAGTTTTACGCAAAATAATATGGTAAATATTTTGATAAAGCCATGAGCAAACAATCCGCGAAACAGAGTTTAGAAATTACACAGCGTCAATGACACGCGCAAACATGATAGTAGTTTATACATTTGATGTTCGTTAACGGGGCATCGCCCATTTGCTTCGACCAATATGCATCCGAAGTCTGACGTGGTCAGGGAATGTCAGAAACTAATCCTTGCTGCCCGTGATTCGGACAGCGAATATCAACGCCACTGCAACATCTGCCTTCAAACTTTAAGGCAAATTATGTAAATTATCGTACGCATACCGATGGAGAAATTCTACAAATAGCTTAGAAGTAATTTGCACATTGCGCAATTTTAGAATAAATAAATGAATAGATTTATTTATTCTTTGATTTATCGTGTAATTACTTTATCAATGACCGCCGGATTATTCGAGGTCGACAATCGGGAACCGCTTATACGAATTTATCTTAAATTTTGTGCATCATACCTTTTAGACAGGATGATTTTCAAAAGAATACATTTCAATTGCAAACGCGCGCATATTTACAAGCACTCTTTGTCGTATCCCGAACAAAATTTAATTGGTATTGCTTTTATAATTATCGTCGCAATGGTAAATTTCTAAAATGTTTATATGAGGTATTAAATTTTCCTTGTGGCCATATCAGATATTCGTACACAGAATCGCAATACGGCAAAGGAATGCAATTTTAAATGCCAGTTGTCTCGAAGAGCTTATACACGACTGCAGTTTTAGCCCAGACCGGAGTAAAAAGTCCGCTGAAATTTTATATGGCAAACCCATTATCCGCCGTTGCATGAACCCGCATTGATCTTTGTTTTGATAGAAATACTGCTAGTGGAAATATAATTATTCCATTTCTGTTTCAACATACAAAGCATTCTCGAAACAAACAGTTCAACTGTATTCGTGAATTCTACGTATAAAAAAACGGTCAAATTTATACAAATACAGTACCCAACAGCTCTATTCAAAAGTTGTATCCCAATCTTTTAAATAAAAAAAGCACTAATATATTACTTAAATACTTTTAATTAATGTATTACTTGTGTTTATATGAACGCATTAGCTAAAATCGGCAATGTTTGATCCTTCTACGACTTTTGTTGGTCCGACCAGGGACGAACTTGATGTAATTAGAGTAAAAGGGGTCGAATCGAGAGTAAGAGCAACAAGGACACCGAGTTTGTAAAGTTTCCCAAACTAATCTCCGCGTACGTATCTAGTCCTACCCAGTTTTACGAATTGCTCACAACTTTATCGATCGGTAAAGCACTTCTAACCGTCCTCCTCGGTTTACGTAATGGGATCTGTTTTTATTGTCAATTCACCAGCGTCGATCACGTGTATCTCTGGGCCGATCTCGCAGTACCAATATCGTTGCTACACTAGCATCTGTTTTTATCGTGAATAACCGATCCAACGAGTACTCACAACTTTCCGACGATGGCTAACATTTACGATCCTTGAATCTACTATACGAGAAAGCATTTATGGACGTCTTTGATTCCACTTGTCGAGAAATAAAACTTTATCTGTTTACCCTCCTATTTTATCCGTTTATCCACCAGTTTATCCACCGATCTTCTAGATAATTCGACGTAGGTAATACCGAATGATATCTGTGCCTTATCAGCTATTTATCCGCAGAATACCATATCACGTAAAGCGCTTTACATTAGATATCTCATGTCTATTGTCTTGTTCACATATTAACATATACCGCAGATAATTCTGTGTGTACTTTGTACGACTACATCATGATCCGTCACGTTATTGCAAGGTAATATATAAACCTTATTACAATAATTGCAAGACTAAATCACATTGACGTTAGAGCAGTCAATTTTGACAGAGCCGCTATGAGAAAGCAAAAACATTTGAATCAGGATCGCGTCAGGAAGTACTATCAACCACGTTATAAGCATCCAATGTCCAATTCCACACGTGCCGCGGAAACGTTTTTACGATCTCGGGTACTCGAAGGAGAAGCACGTACCTAAATTGATTTAAAGAGCATCGAGTCGAGAATTATCGCCGGTACGCCATGCACAGCGTAGACCTGGCTGCAGCCAAAGGTCCAAACAAGAATGCTTCTCGAGCCGTATTTCATAATGTCCCGTGCAAGCAGCGAGATTTTCGCTGTCCGCTAACAAGATTTTCCTATCCTGTGCGGGGCTTTTTGCCTTTCGAGCGAATCGATGTAGGTATATTTGGTCGAAAAATAAACTGCAGAAGCATTAACTGAACGATCGGTACAAATTAACAAGCTTTCAAGAAAATGCATGCCGAACTAACAAGTTAATATCAACAAATCGTCAGAATAATAATATCAATTGTGGGTCTCGTATACTAAACTGATTAATTCTGTACAATTAAAATAGAAAATTATGCTCGTAGGAAGCGCTGGTTAATCGTGTATGCGAATACTGAAGTTGGTAAAATTGAAGTTGGTCACTTTGGCCTCTATACCACTCATTCCTGACAACGGTGCTTTTGTTGCCGATAAAGTACAGGGTTAA
>JBCFXI010000231.1:0-144345 GCA_038496175.1 Ampulex compressa | reverse complement strand
TTAATCCAACGGTGCTTTGTCATCATCAAAGTTACTCAGAGATATAACCAATGTACAATAAGTACACTTTAAAAATATATACAACTTCTTTTTCAAAATAGATTTCACTCGATCGTACTCTTCTTCTAATTTATACGATAATCACAAAAGTCACTCATAAGAAACTATTATAATACAAATACAAAACAACTATAATACAAATCGAATTAATAATCCAACGGTGCTTTGTCATCATCAAAGTTACTCAGAGATATAACCAATGTACAATAAGTACACTTTAAAAATATATACAACTTCTTTTTCAAAATAGATTTCACTCGATCGTACTGTTCTTCTAATTTATACGATAATCATAAAAGTCATTCATAAGAAACTATTATAATACAAATACAAGCCAACTATAATACAAATCGAATCACCCAAAAATCCAGGATATCGTAAGACCAACGCGATTCATCAAGTAAAGCATGTTTGCCAAAAGCATCTGACCGAATGTCCAACGTCCTAATCAGCAGGGATCAATAATCCAAGTGATTCGTACGAATCTCGGGATAACAGTCCGCGTTAAACATCGTCCAGAGCGGAAGGTTCATCGATAATCGATGACCAGCGCGGCGCTCGACGCGTCAACAGGAGCAGAAATCCGAGGAAAAGCGAGCCGCGAGTCTTTCGGTGTCGGCCAACAAGGTTTCCCGTGCCGACGCCGCGATACCCTCCCGTCGTTCCGAGGTATTCCGGGAGTGCATTGGAGGGAGAGGGAAAAAGATAAACAGGGAGCAAATACAAGAAGAGGCCGGCGGGCGGAAAGAGGGTTTAGAGGGTTTCGTAAACCGCTTTCCCGTGCGCGATATTAAGGGGGTGCCTACACCGTCGTGGAATTTATGGCGGCAAAGCCGAGGGGCGGAGGGGGGCCAGGGCAAGCCTCTATACCAAAACCCGTTAATACCAAAGACAAACTCGTGGCCCGCTTCGGGTGCTTAGAGAACGCGAGTGCTTTCTGCCGGAGTTCTTCGTGCCTGGGTCAACTTCGGCTCATATTTGCACAGTGCATCCACGCTCGTCGGCAGCCGTTGGCTAAGGGTGGGGCGGATTGAAATTTATCGGGGCGGCCAGTCGTTAAGGTGAAACTCCGTTAACGGCTGAGGAGGCCCCCGGAAGTTTCTCAATGCGGCAGTGCCCCCCGATTATGGCCCCCGAGAGCGGCCCATTGTCATCGATTAAAACCGGGGGAAACTTCGGGAAAGACCCGATCGAGATTCGCTCGCGATATATCCGCGGGATTTACGGATACTCCGTGTGCTCGATTGTGTCTGGATGCGCCCCCTCGCGTTCCGTTGTCTGCATAGGCGATGATTAGCGAGGCGAGACGAAGTTTTGCTATTCCGAACGGTACTTGAAGATTTATAATGAGATGTGGTTTGTGGAGATGGTAATTTCAAGTAGGGAGGATATTGAAGAAAAAGACTTTTTTTCTTCTTCAAAAATAGTCACTATTGTCTGTATAGACATTTGTGTTATTACATCATTTGGCCGTTTTAATTTTATCGTTTACCGAATCGCTGAGGGGTGCTTGGCTGGTAGCGTTCCGTATTAATAATTTCATAGATATCGTTTGTTATATAAAAACTTCTACATATTTTTTATGTAAAAATCTTTTTCATCATTTTTTTTTTTTTAATTAATATTCAGCACCGACCGCTAAGGTCATTTTGTTTAGGCCCTATTGTTTAGTTTAGGATAGGTTCCGACCACCAGAGCCACAGTACATATATTACATGAAAAAAACCAGAAAAGGTGGGATTCGAACCCGGGTCTCCCGCGTGGAAGTCCGAGTCTCTATCCACTATACCACTGTAACTCTTGCTATGTTTGAAATTTGATAAGAACCACACATTGTTGGTCGAAACGTTACTCGTTTGAGAGTGTTGCCAACCCGAAGAACAAATTCATCTTTCTTGGAGCACATTAGGTTTTATGTTGGTATAAATATTTCCAGAGGAAGCAGCTGCATGCGGATAGTGAAAGACACTTTTGGAACATTCAGTGATTAATAGCAGTAATGAAGATTCTTTTTGATCGGAATACAAGATTTCAGCTAGACACTTAGTGTTACGAAAACAAAGAATTCCCTAGTTCTCCCGAGTTTAAACAAAGTATACTTTTAAAGCTGAACTGTACTTCTCTCGATTAATAATTGAAAGAACTGAAAATTCCAAGTGTAACCAGGAATAGAAGTACGTTGCCTTAAAACCATCGAAACTCCTCTCGGAAGCAGTTTAGACGAAACTTTAGCGTGCCGCTACTCCATTTCCGTTAGCGTGACTGTGTGTAAAATGCGTGTTGGTTATTTCAGCAGAAGTGTACATAACAATTCTACCGATTTTCCGACAATACTAAACGCGCAATAGCAATAACAAAACTACGCGAAGTTTTGTCTGCTTTATATCGATAAACACTGTTTGGAAAAATTATGAAAGTCCAAAGCGTATTAACAGGTGCAGTAACTGTTGAAGCACGAGACGAGCACTTCGAATATTTACGTTAAGCGTCCACAACTCAAATATTAAATACACAACATATATGTCGCGTAATATTCTTTTATTATATCATAGTGGACATGTAATATTAACAAAGTGGACTCTTGAAATATTAACAATCCATTTTAGAATAATCCTGTGCATTATAGAAAAACGTATCGCAACTTTTAATTCGCGCGGAACGTCGAACTTTCGTTATTCGAGGTAATAGGATATTTTTACCTTGCTCCTTCATTTAATTCCATCGCATCAAGCCAAATTTACGTTTCGAAATAAATGCGAGAGCAGTTTTGTTTGGATCCTTGTTTCCCTTATGGATAGCACCAATCGGTTCGATTTTCTCGCTCGAGTTAAGCTCAATTCGGCCAATTTGAGAGCTCGATTTAGGAATATCGTTAGCGTGTTTGTACGTAATTATTTCGCGATCAAGCGCATCATATCTTCGTTTGAATGAAATTGGGTCGGGATTTAATTCTGGGCGAATTACGGTAGAGAATGTAATTAGGCGTAAAATTCGGACGAACAACACGACGTCCGAAATTCATATGTCTTTCCTCTTTTTTCACTGGTGCGCGGTATATTAATTATCGCTGACGCGAAGAGTTATCGCGAATATCTAACCAGGAATTACCAGCATTTGTATCGCACCAGAAGCCTGTTGACCATCGAAATCGCTGATCTTCGTTTCCTTCCGACAAATTAATTGTTCTCACTAACCTATTCATTATGCATACCCGCGAATAAGCCGGACACATCGGAGAAATTTTCATTCAATTAGTTATTACGCCAGGATATTTATTATACACAATTTTATTTTAGAATTCAAACGCGGTTTTCGTTCAAACAACTCGAGTACACCGGTATTTATTTAACTAGCTAGTACTTGCAGTATCGACAGTAAATGCGGTCACGCGTAACACGATGCTACTTGTATCTTTTTTTCAAGCGCATCGTATTTCACATTTGCATCAATAAATTGTATATTAGTAGAGATACCAGATAAAAGAATTCTATAGCACAGGTGTATACAGTATTTCACAGTCCAGATCGAGAAATAATCTAAAACTCAATGGAATAAAGGGGAAACATTGATTCAATTCAAGGTGTATAATCCTCGGCGTTGAAGATTCATTGATCAAATTTCTTCGGCTTGAATCTGCAGTAAAATTCATCTATCATATGCGAGTGATAACATACGAGCATGGCAGCTCGATGGATCAAACGTTAATCTTTCCACATTTCCCCCACAAAGCGACGCGCTAACGAACGATATATAGCGTTGGCGATTAAATTACGATTAAAGGGGCATCGGTGTAATCAAATAGAGATGCCTGGGAGTTACGAGGATCCACTTGAACCTGCGGTGTTCCACTACGTCGAGCGCAACGAAAGGTTAAAGAACTGTAAAGCTATCCTGCCAGAGATAGAATTGCTACTCCCCTCCAGTGGACAAGAGAAATTGTCTCTCTTATCAATTATCGGTTTTCAATTTCTTTTCTTGGACAAGCCTCGGCCATTTTTTCCTCCATCTCGGGAAACGGAGGCAAGGGAAAAGAAAGGGTAATTTGTCTTGTGACATCGTAAACCCGTGATTACGTACAAACACTTCGTTACGCCAGTTCTACGATCATATCGAGGAAAATAGAAAAGGGGACGGATCGAAAAGCGTTGCTCGATAAATCGCAACATACGGAGGAGGACCATTATTTACATTTATATTTACTGATTTCGAAGCGAGGACTTATAGTTCTTAACTAGCGAAACTACAGCGAGCAACTTTGATATTTGAACATTAATACACTTTTAATTTCAAGTTTCACAATTTATTCACAACAAAGAAGGAGGTATCTAGTCGTGCATTATATTATATCATTACATAACGTCTCGTTAACAAAAGTGCAAACCTTATTTGTACAACTTGTCACAATATTTCACACAAGTATAATTTGTCTTCGTTTATATAATTAATCACGTTAATTAAACAACTCGTTGTAAACGAGACAATGCACGATTTTGAGGTTGTTTGTTCAAATCCTCGTAACATACGTATCATTAGTACAATACTTCCACCGTATTGTGCAAATGTCTTTTTTAACGTGCCCGTCCTCATTAGCAGTGGCCGATTGATGGATAACGGGCAAAATATGACCGTAAAGTAGTCCGTAATTCGGGAACAAGGTCCAGTATCGAAAGCAGGAACAACCTAGCTGCAAATGGATAACTCATTAAAATGTTGAAATTAATTCTACGATAAAGGCCTGTAAACGATATTGAGTTTCAAAGCACGGAAAAATCCATTGACCCTTGCCAACTCGCTAAGAGTCGCAAAAGTAAAGAAAGCGTCGATCACCGATAATGGATTATTCCGGGCCCTATTATTATTTCACCGATGGACCGAATCGGCAGCCATTAGCGGCGCTTTAAGTCATTTAATCGGGCAGTACACCTGCCTTTCCGCGAGGTCTCTTAACGTAAATTAATTAAGGTACCTACCAGACTTTTACCCGGAAAGTACTTACCGGGGGGGGGGTAATAATCAAAGTTTCTTGGTGAACCAGAAAAGGGTGTGCCGTGCGGTCGTGGAAGAGGAACGACCGGCTTGCAAACTGCGAGCTGGCTGGCAGGTGGGACAGGGCCGAGCGGGGACAAAAAAATGAGACACCGTCAGGTGGGAAGGGAGGGCGATACCCGAAGAAAAAACTCGCGGCATTATTCATCCTCCATTGCATAAAAATAATGGCACACATAAAACCTTCTTCGCCCCGAAATAGACGAGGGCTATATGTCCGTCTGACCTCTCAGCCCACGATGCCCATACCTCCCCCCGAACACCCGCTGAGCCCGAGCCACATGCACCGCGACCCTGGTCACTTTGTCTCCTTCCTCCCTCAAGCACGTGCCTGACGTCACATGTGCAGGATGCATTCTTATTTCTGACAAGCACGCATTATCGTTCGGTGCATGGCGTAAAGGTACCAGTAGTTGACACTTTAAGGAATTTTTTACATGGAGGTTTAAGAAATTATTTACTATGTTCATTTGTTGACATTTTAAGGAATTTTTTATATGGAGGTTTGAGAAATTATTACAATGTTCATTTTGTGGAAAATTTATGATTAGTAGTCGCCGCAGAAACTATTTTTGTATTATATTACGAGAAGTATTTGTTCCTGATGCTGGTTGTCAACGAAATGTGTTTTCTTCTGAAAGTAAAATTTGATTCGATAGTTGATACTGAGCGAAAATAAAAAATTTAGTAGTGGGCATCCTTTTGTTTTAACAGTTGACATAGGGAGAGAGACTAATTGATGAACTAGCTTGGTAATGTAAATAATACAAACTTGCAATATTTACATTTTAATCAAGTCCTTACCGATTTATATAAGAAAATACGCAAAAATCGTAAGAATCGCGCACAGGTTTGATTAACTGGTCGCTATGACACTTCTTAGTGGACTATACACAGTATTTCTCAATTAAGCCGCTGGAGAGCGACACTGTATGTACTGATAAGGTTTGATATATCCCAGTCTGTCTTTTCCTTATTAATTACTTTTCTTGAAAAAGTGCCAAGTACTGGTACAGTGTCAACTACTGCTGCTTTTACCTTACTGTCTCGTGATGCATTAAATTAAATGCTTTCAATGGAACCCGATTATATGCTTTGAAGCATGTGGTTGATGTTACGACTCGTGTAAAGATTCTTATGTCTTAATAGCCGTCGTCTGGGTGGAGTATTAATTGATCCAGTCCGTTGAATGAAACGCGTGCGATGAGATTCAAGGTATGTATTATATGAGCAAACGTGATGTGACTTTGACGAACATCTTCCTTATATCGAATGCGGTATTCAGATCATATGGCACCCTGGTTTTATCGTTAATTATACTCGCTTGTATAGTCGCAAATGGCTCTGATCCAATTAAGTTAGGGGTCTTGGGAGAAGTAAGTGTTGCGACACTTCGATGGTAAGCCGAGTGGTTTGACTCCTCCTGCACCTCATCCCCAGCCACTTTGTCTCTTTTCTCATTGAAGCACGTCCTTGACAACACAACGCGGGTAAGAATGCATTCTCATTTCTGAAAAGCTCGCACTACCGTCTGTATGAAGCACACTGAGCTCCAAAGAGATCAGTGGCCGCATCTTGTGGACGCCCGATGAAAAGTAAAGTAATTTTTGACGTGCCTCTTTGGTGCCGTGCGATACTAGATATGGCTGAAAGAAAACGAGCATGGTTATCCGTTTTATGTTTCCAACGTTTGCTGCATTTAATATGACACGTCGGTTACTTTTTCACGCTTAATACTTCGCAATTAATACGGTTAATATTTACACCGAACGGTCAACGATATTTGACACTTAAATGGACTGCAATATTGCCAGTACTCATTTTATAATTCCATATAATACGCATTTTGCAATATTGCAGAAATGAAGCGTATTTGTTTGAAACAAATAACAGGTTATTCGAACCAAACCGAATTGTTTTTTTGTTTTTTAGCAAATTAACCATTGTATCATAATCAAGTAACGTACTCTAAAATAATATTTAAGCATTTTTTTTTCGATAACAAAGTCAATGCAAATTGAATTCTGTCAGACTTTTTCGCCGAATTTACGCGTCGATTATAAGTGCCGTGAAAAAAGGATATTAAAAAGCTTCTCCGTCTATCGGCCTAATGCCCCGTGGACTTCGAGGCAATCGGCTATTAAAATCTGATTGCAATTAATTCGGCCGAGGCGTTCCAGAACACTTAACCTTCCCAGCCGAAACGCCGTTCCTTTCAAGCAATTTCCTTCTTTTCCAATTATATCAAATTACTTTCGTTATCTTTATTAAGCTCATGCTCATGCTCCGACTTCAAAGTGGCCGTCGAGCGCACGTCGAATGCTAACCGAATGAAATTCGGGCTTGAAGCTGCAACGTCGATATTCCGCAGATGTTCCCTCGGTAGATCGTTGTCGACATCTCGTTTGTGGCGCTGTAAGCCTACTTGCAAAGCCTGCGCCACTTAACAATTTTATCTCGCGTATAATTCAATAATAGTATTGTTGCGTACTTTGGGTACAAGACATAATTCGCGATCTTTTGATTGCTCGCGCATTTTTTCCTTAATCTTTTCTCACTGCTAGTGTTTTATATTACATTATATTATGCGCGTCTCGCAAACAATTCCACCGCAGAATTCGTATGCTCGACCTTTATTTTAAAGGATATCAAATAATGGTGATTTTGGTAGAATTCATGGTCATGAATTTTTCTCGGGGACAAGGCTTTACTAATTGCTCAAGTTTTCTCCTTATTCTGATTTCAGTCGAGCGGAGAACGTCGAAACGAGTATTCTTTCTTCCTACAATTCCACTGCAGTATAAGAGGACAGGTGAGAAATTTTATATAATTTTTTGACATATCTTATCACATTAAGGATATTAGTTTAAAAAATCTAGACATATTAGTATTGTATCCCTTTCCTACCCAAAGGATTATATTATAATTAATTGCCTCTTTAAATAAATATATTTTCGTCAATATGCACCAAACGCACTTGGTTCCAATCGAGAAGGTATAAAAAAAGTCTAGCCGCAACGGGCAAAACTGGGAGAGGAGTACTCTTCAAACACACGAAAGCCAGAATAAATCGTATTAACGCATTTTGTCACGTATGGCACGCAAACTGCATTGTCGAGGTTTTAATTGCGCCCGCGATACAATCGATGTGATCTAATTACAACAATTATCAATTATCAGCAATTGTGAGGCGCATCGCTCTGCGGTCTGCACCGCTTCAGTTGCAAAAATACCGCGCATTTAAATGATATCCGGCCATTTGCGCTGAGTACGATCGATAAACGGACCTCTTTGCCCCTCCAACCAATTTGGAGTGAGAGAGAGGGGTGGTTTATCGGTATGTTGGCAAAAAGTGGCGCCTCGAACGACCGTACCGAACCGTTAATCGGCGCGACTCCACGACAAGAAAGTTAACTCGCGGCTAACAAGTAAATCCAAGGTTTTACGAGCACCTATGTAAGATGTGCTGCTGTGCGACTTCGTTTAATTCGATTGTAACCCGATAAGCAAACATTTCAGGTGATTAGACTTCTTCCCCCACCACGAAGTATCGGGGAAAATCGTGCGTCGCTTGTCGTCCTTTACAGCGAAGGATTGTGAATCTTTCATCGTGATCGCGTATAATCATTAGCACTTGCTTCCATGATTTGGTTGGTTTGGTTGGTATTCGTATATCTCGTTTATATTGGGTATTATCCGAGATATTCTGGAAGCTTAAGCGTAAATGAATTGAAACAGTTGGGAAAAAAAATAATTCGAATTGAAAAAACATGAAGCTGATTTAATAACAAATTTGACATAGCAGAAATAAAATTCTGCGTTGGGCTTGTCAGAATACAACAGAAAAAGCTTCTAAAGAGAATGTTTTATAAAATTTAATTTTGAATTAAATAAAGTCCTGTTTAGAAATACACACTTGATATCATTATAGGAAAGAAACAAGGAGTCTAAACAAACTGTGATAACTGTGATAAGTGCCAGAATCTCGGTGTTTTGGCAACGTCACAAATGCGCGATGGCGAGCATCAAAATGTTAACGAGATCTTGGACTGTAAACTGCTACACATTTCTCGTAGTACTAAAACAAACACTTGGGCAAAAAGCAATGATTCGCACGATCAAAACGGTATTAAGCGACAAGGAAGTTAACTGGCAAGTACAAGTAAATCCACGTTTTACGAGCACTGATATCAGGTAATGCTCTACTACACGATTTCGTGTGACTTGATTGTGCTACGATATACAGAGATTCTAGGTTATTAAACTACTCCGTTTCCACGAAAGATTGTAAAATTCGTACTCCATTTGCCTTGACCTAAATCATATCATTTTGGAACGATTGTTGTATTCAGCTGGAAAATAAATTCTCAAATACAAACTTTTTAATTTTTATTATGATTTGTATATTATATATTATATTATTTAATTTTTAAACTTCTATCTCTTGCTCGCACGATGCATTGTAATTCTCTTTAATGTGTGTTAATTGGATGTGAGTATAACGAAATGTAAAATAAATTCGATAAATCAATCAAATCAAAAGTTTAAAATATTTCACTAAACATGTTGTATAATAAACTAACTGAACTCGAATAAGCAAATTCTCGTTTGTGGAAGAATCGATCGTCGGATTTTCAATACCAGAGGCACGCCACCAGTCGCCTTAATCGGCATTCTCTCGAGCCAATCGAGCAAGGACTGCAGCTTGATATTTTATTTAGTCATGGAGGAATTTAATCAACGGCTGGCCGTGGCAATTTGCCAAAACCCGAGCGCTGAGATCTTTGCCACTCGAAGTGACTTTGTTATAAACGACGCCATTGAAATGTCTGCCGGTGTCTCTAATGAGATTTTCCGAGTCGAGAACACCGTGACATAAAATTATTTTCACAAAAGTAAACGTCACAAAAAACCATACCGTGGCACGATATGATTTTTCCGCCAAGAATCGTTTTGAAAATGATGACTCTAAAGGAGAGCTTACTTAGTTGGGGATTTATTTCAATTCAGGAATAATACGTTTAATTCATAGTCATTATAAACATTCCGAAGACATTCAATTTCGGTGTATAAATATTATAGTCTCGTAACGCATATAAACTCACATGTTACTTAACATATGTAAATACACGGAAAAAGATATTGAATATTTTTTTCACGCGATGGCATTTGTGCCTGCTACAAAATCGATGTTGCAAAATCGTATCATTATATCCATTAATGCAGAACCCATCAGCGAATGAGGAAAATTTAAAAGCTTGATTATTCAGTCGTCGGTTTGACAAGAGAATCAAGCATGATGACATATTGTCAGTCATTTAATACCGTTTAGTAAACATGGAACAGTAATCTGATGTACATCGCGCTTTCTGCATTAAATCGCTTTAGAAAACTTCTGACTCCCCATATGTCCTATAATGCAAACGAACGTTTATGAGCGAATATAAAAACTTACAATTTCTGACAACTTGCGTGAATTATAGTTCATTAACGAGCAGTTCATTTTTAAACTTCTTAAATGTCCAATTTCTTCCATGCCATTTTCAAAGATATGGTTTAATTCACCACCTTATATTTATAATTCTCAATTTCATTTTGTTCTTAACATTTTTTAACCTTAATTTTCTTGGGACGTTCTCTCACAACAATGTGGTTCCATCGACTGAAATTCTTATTTCAATAAAACCAGATGGAGAATTCAAATATTCTTAAGAAGCGCGAGAACTAACTGCTCGTTAATGACTCATATCGTGCACGCAAGTTGTCTTAATAATGTCACGAGCAATAAGGCTAGGAGTGCCTATGTATAACGTCTACAACTTATATCGTAAAATGCACAACATCCCAACTTCAAGATACTCGCATAACGGACGCAAATATTCATAACGCCAATGTGGCTCTTGTACCGGCCATCTTGCAGGAGGACAGACGACCAGTGCCTTGGCCTAGGCCGAGTCACGACCCTGAAAATCGGTGAGTTTCGGGGTCGCTTCCGGTCGCATTACCACAACTGAGCGCAGCCCAGCGGGATTACACGAACTGCCGGCGGTGGCAGATTGCTTGGCAAATAGGATTGTGCAGCCAAACAACTACTGGCAGTTACGAGAGATTGTATCGCGGTACTATGCCTCCGGAGCGTGCACGCGGGGTACATCTGCCATATTCTTTTTTTTCTCCTTCTTCCCCTTTTTACATATTTGCATCCGCCCCAAGCTGCTCAAGTTTGCATCTAATGCGCTCGAGAAAGTCCCGCAAACTGCCAATAGCACGATACCTTGCGGATTGTTCCTTGGAATTGCCTTTTATTCCCCGTCGGAACTGCCGGTCCTCCGCTCGGTGATGCGATAACCGTAAATTTGATCGTAATTGCTTATTAGCTTTTTACTACGGATCTTGCCCTCACTTCGATACACGGCACGTAATCGTGTAACTGTGAATCGATATTTATTGCCCGTCTTATACGTCGATAATTAAGTATCACTTCGGAGCGATGTCTTCATGATTTTGGAGTAAAGAAAGAAAATAAAATTGCGTATCGGCTAGGAGAGGTTTTGTTGTTGTTTTTTCTTTTGTTTTCAATCTAAAGCAGTGCTTTTTAAGCGGAACATGACAATATACCTATAGATTGTTTCAAGAGGTTTTTTATTTTTAACGGAGTACCAATATTTCCGATATTCGGATATAAAGTAATAATTGTCTGTGCGAAGATTAAAACCGATATTTTCAGTATTAATTTGATGTCGAGATTTTCCAATCTCGAATATACTCCAGGCGATCGTGTAGCTGTAGATTGTTCAACTGTGTTTTTCACTTCTCACCGCAGCACATGTGTCTTCTAAGCGTTTATATACGATGCATAATCATATACGTATTAGTCGATTGATCAAAAATATTTTTTTGCTACTGCCGTAATACCGATATGTTCACATCTCTGACATATTCAGTTTACTTATTATTATTAATATTATTAATTAAATTAAATTATTATTATTACTATTATTCAGTTCAATATTCAATTAATATTCAGTACTGGTATTTTCTTAAATTTAGTATACCAAAAAATGGTTATATAACTGTGGATAAATTGTTTATAATTACTTCCCCTATATGTAGTACCAACATTACGATGGTTGCTATATACAGGAAATGACTACGCAACTGCGACTAATAATATGATAGTCGAGAATAAAATTCCACAGGCCGAATTTCGTAATACGATTTGAAATTCGCCTCTTAAGCCTGGCTTCGTATAGCTGAGCATGGATAAGGAGTAAACGTGAAGGCGAGGAAAGGCGCTAATTGTTCATCAGTCCGTGAGAGATGACACTCCACTCTCAATTCACTTATCTCGCAGAGTGAAGTACACTCCGCACATTAAATTCCAAACCCTCACTTTCTCCCTTGCGCACATGGCCGCACTGAAATAATCTTAGCGATAACCGTTAAAAATGAACGAAAGCAAAAAGTATCGTCCGTAGATCTCTTCGTGCATAGACGCCATAAGCCTCGTGATTTTAAATCCACTTTGAACGATAAACTCTAAACCAAACGACATTAAGAATTAGTCCCGGACACGATACGAAGCCGATAAAAGTACAAACGAGATTACGATCAAAGCATCGGTACATGCAAGCTCTTGCATAAGGTGCTTTAAAATTCCATTTTGGTTGATGGAGCAGAGACCAGACGGCCAAAATGTTCGGAAATGTGCACCACATTCGCGAGCTTAATATCCCCGAATGGTTTGTTTTCGGTATACAGAATGCCATAAGCGGCCTTAGAATGGCTCCATCCATAGAGGGACAATGCGAGTATGTCCATCGGCACTGCTCCTTTCCATATTACGGCCGAGCCTTCGTGCATTCGGGGATGCATGTAATGCATGAAATTGTGGATGCACCGAGACGTCGTATCCGGCAATTCGATTTCCGTGCAATCGAATCATCTATTCAGGAGTACCGGTACGAAAGTAACGGCCGATCGATAGCCACCTACTTCCGACGTCTAAAAAATTCAAATCAAAATGTCGGGGACGTCGATCTGGATACGCGTTGCCGGCGAAATATCCGCTGCGCGAAGTTTGGAGCGTCGGAGGAAGATACGGTGGCGCGATCTGCAGGGCTGATCGTCTTCGATTTCGAATTTCAACCGGCATAAGTACATTTTGCCATGGAAATGTACATTTTTTAAACAGTGCGCGTAGCTAATCTCTTGGTAAATTGCTCGGATCTAACTACCCAAAGCGGCAATTATGGTGGCTCTTTTTCGATCGATAGCTTGATAGTAACCTGGTAAAAAATACTTTTTTATGTAAATGATAAGTTTTGAAAAAGTGCATTATATAGATTGGTAAAGCATTGCCTTGGTATAAACCATTGAATTTATACCTGAAGAATTTTAAAGTATACTAAAGTATTCAATATATGTATTAGGCGTCCAAGTTTGCTTCCACCGTTTTCCTATCGCTACACTATTTGTGGATCGCTTTAAACGATGACCACTTTTTTCAACATGTGATTCGTACGCTGCCCCAAATATAGAAGAAAGTAGTGGCCAACGATGGACGATACTTTGAATCATAAATGTATAACGAGTTTTTTACGATAAAACCTCGAATTTCGAAAAAAACCTGCGGAAGCAATGTTGCACATCTATTAGAATTCACAATAGAGAAACATCAAATTTCCTTTAAGTCGTCTCTTCTCCCCGAAATTGCAATTAACAGAAAACACAGTAAATTATCCTTGCGTCGAGGTGATCTACGAACCTGCAAACTGAAAAGAAAATCGGATCGTTCTAATCGTCTATGTTCCTTCCTAAGTCACAGAAGAATGCAATCGCGTCAGTGGTACAGCGGGCAATCGGTCAATTCGTTCATAGAGCGGCGTGCCGCTGTTACGGAACCGCCGATCGATCGGCGCCCGCTTACTTCCGGTATCCCCTGCGACGATTCCCGAAGCGTCCGGATGTACAGCGTGAAATGCGAGCGGCGTGAGCCACCGGACGTCAGGATTTCACGGGCCCGGAAACGCAGCGTCGCTTAGGCAAATGTCCAGGATCTCCTGGGTTATCGGCGAAACGAGCGCCAAGAGTTACGGTGTGTTTAGCGGATAGTAGCACGGATTTCCACGCGGAACATTCGGATCCGCCACTTGTCCCTTCTCGCTGGCTGGATTATTTTCTGGGGAATTTTAAACCCATTCTTGCAGGCGCCGCCCTCCTTGTTCCACTCTGCTTTTATCAAAGAAGGTAAACGCGGAATTAAGGTTTAAGGTACTGGTGTGCTGTAGATCTGGTGGTACTGCAAAGACGATGTGCAGTTTTAGTCCGGTTCTACAGGGCGATGTAGTTGCTTTTAATTAAGTGTTTCTGGGGAAAGGAAAGTCGCTATAGTGCATTTTCTTTATCATGTGTAGAAATGGGTGTGCGTTGTTTATGTTAAAAAAAATAATATCTGAACACATTTTGATGTAGATCAGTGTCATGGAAGCTTTGAAAGGTACTTTGCTTATGCATTTTGTATACTTTTCCATGTAACATATAGAATGCGTAGGTATAATCATATTTAATTTTTTATTATAAATGTTATCATAGTAAATTGAAGAAAAGCAAGAATAAAATGGATTTTGTAGTGGGACATGTTTCAAATCAAAATCTGATTAATTTGTTGTTCGGTTTGTTTCGTCTAATGACTACAATATTTCGCGTACTTTTCGATGTAATTTATGGATCGAAAGTATTTTCTCGATAATTGCACATACTTATGTCGCCGAATGTGATTATATTTTGATGGAAATTATAGGAAACACATTTCAAAAGCATTCTTACGATTGGAAAAGCGGAGCATTGAAAATACACAGGAAAGTATCGTAGCCGCGGTACATTTCAATTTCATAGGTGCACTGTTTCTCTGAACGTTAGCTCCGTGTTACTGGTCAATGCTCTTTCTTCGCAATTTGCGCTCTTCGGAGTATTAAGTTCATTAGCACGGAAAACATGACGCTATGGGTATGTTCCATCGATGTTCCATACTGTGCGAAACTTGTTCGTTCGATTTACCTTCTCTCATTCTTCCATACGGAAAACTGCCAATGCTATAAAACGGGGCATTGTTCGATAGTAAAAGCAACTTTGAAGCCATTCACGTAGAGGTGGTTTTCATTTTCACCGAAAATGACCAAAACAACGACTGTATTTCGTAACATTGCACAACAAATTAAAAGTCAAATAACGCGTCATATGAAGGAATTTTCGTTGCATGCAAAAGTCATTTACGTTGGAATTCAGTTAAATAAATCAACACATCGCACTCCCTTTCCCTGATGTATTAATAGCAAGTATTACTCATATATTATATTGTGATATTAAAATTCCATTCGATAAACATTCAAATTCCGAGCTTTAGGTAACCATTAAATTTACCAGGTTCTCCCAGTAACATTGAGCAACAATTACAACACCAGTTATTAATAACTTGCATAAAAATTATCTTTTTCAAACCCTATTTCCACGATAAAGACTAACGTGTGATACGATTATATCGACATCATAAACAATTGATGAACGCTCAAGCGTTAAGTATTACAGAAATTAATTTTCTTTAGATAATAATTATATTGACATTGAAGCTCAAAATTTGACTGATTTTAATACAAAGCTTGCCTACCAATATTGACACAAAAACGATTTAGTTTTACGATAAAGTTTGATACAGTAATCGGCAGTGTTTTTGTTAATAATTAATTAGTATAAAATTAATGTAATACGTGCAACAGTCCGCAAGATTGCAGTGACTGACAAATATCGTTATTCTCCCCATGAAGCACTATTACGCAAATCTACAGAAACCATACCTTTTTCCAATTTCCGCAATCAAGATTGACATAAAACTTGTCAATGTTATCCCCTAAGTATGCGAGCAACGTACACGTTGTAAGACGTTCTTGTAGCAGAGTTAGTGGCGCATAGCTGGCTACAAAATGCAGCAGTTACACGTCGTTGCCACCATCAATTTGGAAGTTTCACGTCGTCGTCCGGCAAACGCTTTGTGGCCGATGGCTCGAGGTGCTGGTGTTCACGACGAAGACAACTTGAAACAAACGACTGGACAGAATGTCGTGTTCTCGCAAAAGCAATTTTGAAGCCATCCTTACAGGCCTCGCCTGCGTCTCTATTTTTTTTATCGCGGAAGTTGATCATGAAATCAAGCTGTAAAATACTAGATGCCTGGATCAAATATTGGTAGCGTGGATTTATCGATTTTATCGTGATACACACAAACACACACGCACGCACATTTATGTGTGTATATATATGTATATTTCACATATATATTATAAATACATATATATTTCAAACCTTAACATACAACACTACATTTGCACGGTTTTCCTGTTAAATGTTTTAATGGAATAAAAAGTCGCTCTTTCTTTTATTCCGTTGGAATTTGTTCATACAAGTTTTATAATATGCCTTAAGGTAATTTGATGTGTATAATTGCTACTGAAGCTTTTGCGCAACAATACTACAGCGTATTGCCATAAACGTATATCTCTGCCATTTCATTGCGGCGTATTAATTTGTCTCAATACATTATTAACCCGTATGTATTACCGCCTTTTAATTAAAACGAATATATTTGTTCTTTGTCATAAATATATTATATTCGTATTAATTTTGTAGAATTCTTGATACTAACATATTGACAAAGAATGATGAATGATATATTATAAATAATGAATCACAAATAATCACAATACTTTATGAATTGTAGCAGTGTACTTAAAAAAAGATTATGCAATGGCTAGTGTATTTTGTAAATCGATGAAACTAAGAATAGGAAATGCGCAAAGTTTTCAAAGCAACACAAAAAAATATATGCACACAACCACGCATCGCTGCTTTCTCCGGCAAAACTTGCGTTTTACGTACACGGACCGTTATCAATTTAGCCTCTCCACCTCGTTGTCGTATTCGGGCAGATGCTTCGTAGCCGGTAAAACACATCTGTTCCGTCTCAGACCGGCACGAGGGAAAGCAATTTCCGCGTGATCGACGTAAATTGAACTTGCTCCTTGCAAAACTAACGTAAAATAACATTCTTGGATTCTTATGGCTTGTTAGGAAAAGTCACGTCTACAGAATCTACAGATTTATCTGCTAAAGCTCATTGATCTAAACAAACACGAATGCTACAAAACAAAGTTTATACAAATAGGGATACCTACCAGATGAGTTTGAAATGTCACACTTAGTACTCGATCAAATTTGAAATTTAAGAAAAAGTGTAACTGAAAAAAGAAATAAAAAAATGCAAAGTGTAATGACCTATTACATTTTTCGACCTTGTCAGAATCATACACGTGTAGCCAAGTACTCGTGTAACTAAAAGTAAATAGCTCGTTTTCGAGAACGGATATACAGATCAGGGTAATGAGCAAATATCCTCACCTTATGCATAAAGTCTCATTGCTAAAGCATACAGAAAAGGGGGTAATATAAGTTCAATATTACGGTACAGTACCGCCGTTCTTTTGCGTCAAGCTTTATCGTGAAAATCGAAACCAAAGGATCGTCCAATTCCCTTCATACACGAGTGTATAGTGTGCGGGCGAAATATACACAACGGTATTCGTCCAGCGCTACAAACGTACTCGCCACTCGCAAAAGGACTTTGGTATCAGAGATTACGAGTCAACTTCCGGGTCCGCTATCAATTTGGTATTTCTACTTCGTCCCTATGCCCTCGATCAAATGCTTTGTGGTCGGAGTTTACACTTCTGTTTTGCTTCGAAGCGAAGCATTCTCACACCATCCACGAACATTGTCTCCTTTTATTTTTTTCACACTACTTTTATGACACACGAACTACTTAGTATTCTCAATGCAATGACTATTTCACTTTTTTAAATGAAAAATGTATTTCTTAACATACCGCAGAAATCAGAATATCTGATTTCTCAATTTCAAGAGATATCTAACGACCATTCCTACTAAACTTACCTGTTTTAAATAAATCAATGTGAGTATTACGGTAGTAACATCAGCTCTGAGTATTTTACAGTCATACCCGTTTGTAGCATCGCATTAATTCGCATTATAAATCGCAACGTAAAACGTATCTCATGTTTTTTTCTATAAATTCAGTTTTTATTTATTTTTATAAATTTATTTATAGACATTTCTCTATTTGTTTCTATAAAATATTTGTAGACATTTATTTATATTTATTTTTAAAAATTTAGTTTTTCTATAAATTACATTTCTTAAAATATTAAATTTCAATTTCAAAATTATGCGCGTTTTCGCCAAAAATAACAATACACCGCCGAGAAACAGGAACATGCGTTTCTATTACCATTAAACTAGAACCGTCGAGTAGAGACAACATTCCAGGGTGAACAGATGCATTCGTCCATCCCAGGCAATCAATAGGTTCGAGCGCCGTGCCTCTGTTACGACAAACAGAAACGTGTGCCCATGAAAAGACTTCGGTATCGGAAGTTACGAGTCAGCTGCCGCTATCAATTTGGTATTTCTACCTCGTGACCGTACTGCAGCGCACGTACTTTGTGCTCAGCCCGACGCTTTGTGGCCGGTGTTTATGCGCTTCTGTTCCGCTCCGAGACGAAGATCGGCCATGAGGGATATTGCACCCTCGTGAGGGCAATTCTGACGTCATCCGCGCAAGCTGTACCTCTAATTTCCTCCGAAGAGCCGACACCGCCGTGGACCTCGTAACCCCACGATGCGGGTCCGTTTACGACGAGCCGTAACGTTGCCTTTGGCCTCCACCTTCCCTCCGCGATGGATTTCTGGCGAGCCTCGTCCGCCATTACAAGAGGGAAAATGGCGAAAAGCTCGTCGTCGACAAAGCGGCCGCAGTCGTGGCACGCTTATAATGGGAATTCGGAAACAATGCTGTCCGGTATCGAACCGTCTGCCTCGCGGCCGATGCACGCGAGGGATGGTCCAAAATTCGCCAACTTCTTCGCCGGCATGCTCGAGCTGCTTCTCGAGACCGAAGAGGGAGCTATATTCCGGACCGAATAGAGCCCCGGTTCGCCATACCATGGGCGTACGATTTGGATCTCGGGCATCGATTCTTGATATTTCTACCCCGCAAAAGTTTCGCGTACTTAATTAGATGTGTATATAACGTTATGAAAATTGGCTATCTTAAATTTGAATGATTTGTGTATATAAGGGGGTTCGATATTTGGTTGAATAAAGCTTGAAAACTTAGAACTTTATGTATGTCGGGTATATGAGTTTTAGACCACAAACGTCGTTTTTGGTTTCTTTTCCGACATATTTTTTTTATTTTTAGCCTGATATGTGCTTAAAATTGTAGATTCTGGGCGAAATTCGGGTGGAGAGCTGAGAGTACTTATGGCGGATTAAAAAAATGTATACGCGTATAATATACTTGAATATTTATGTGAATAGGTCATCGGAGCTGAATGAATCAGCACCTACATGAGAAAATTTAACGCAAAATCCTTGTATCTTTTTTTTTATTCGTTATATACATCGTAATTACCACTCGTTTGTAAAATACTGTTAACTGTGAGTTTTTAGCCAGATTAATATATATATAGACATGCCGCTTGAAAATTTTCTGACGTGCTCGAATTTTTCATAATTTTGCCAGCATGCAGGATAAAAATAACTTTTCGTATACTAAAATTACCCTTCAATCCTATATTTTCCGCACGATGCAATATGCTACAAAATAAATTGCACCGCTGAATCCGTTGGTATAACGATGTGGAACAACACTTGCTCAAAACATTAAATCCGATAACTCAGATATTTCGGACCATTTCCTTTTAGACATCAAATAACTGTACATGTAAATCAGGTCAGAAATTCCATCAAACAACTTTAGACTGAGAAAAGTAAATTCTCTGCCTCACTAATTTACGTATAAGTAAAAAAAAAAAACGAACGGTTTCGTACTTTTAGTAAAAGACGATTCTATTACGCACGCGCTTTGGCCTTAAACGAATGAAACCGGCTAAATGTCTCAAAGGGAAATCACGATTTTCTCGATGACAATATCAAAGGAACATAATACGCAGCCATGCGTACGGACAATGGTCATTTAACGCACGATCGCGCACGGTCTTGCGCCAAAACTAATTGCATTTTCTGCCGGTGCAAAAATGCCATCGCCAAATTCCATCATAGGTTTCCGAGGCTAATTCGATGAACCGTTTGACGTTTATGGCCAGATTCCGGCCGCGCCGTTATAGCTGCTCGTTAAAAATTTCATCGACGAGGTTATCGAATTCTCATAAGCGTTGCTTGTAATCCTTGCATTACGCTACGCGCTCGCACGAGTTTATGAAGCGCCAGGTATGCGCGTCACGGAGAGGCGTGCGCCGCGAAACTTTCCAACGGGGAGCCATATCAATTTAGTTAACGACGCCGCAGTTTTCAAGATATATGCACCCACGTATGCATGGGATAATTTCACCGCCGCAAATGACAAATGTAAAAAAATCTACGGATGAAAAACGGGTGGTTTGAATCTACTAGAATAGGTATAGAGCGCAGATGAGCTTACGAGGCACGCGGATAAAACACGACGTGGTTATGTTTGAACCGATATTATACCGAAGAATGATCTATCATCGTCGATGATGACTGATGGAACGGATTAAAATTTACAAATGTTGCTTGGCAGCACAGCAATATTGTCACGCGAACAAGATGCTTACAAACGTTTTTTACGATCTTAGGACAAAGAACGTTGTCTTTGCTATGTTAGTATTTGTAACTTCCTCAGAAAACTTGCATTACCAATAATATTATCTATGTGTTGGTCAAAACACTTGGTTTTTTGCATAATCTTATAATTTATCTTATTTGAATTAATAATTATTTATTATAATTATATACAATCTGTTTTATTTAAAAACAGCACAAACATGCGAGCTATCGTTTTTTATTTACAACGAAGTACACGCAAAGTACGATAGGTTTTATTAGCGCACCCTAAAGCTCATACCTCACGGTATGTCTAACTAAAATCTGCCACTCATATCAACGTTATCCCACAGTAGCTGGAATAACTCCACGAAAAGGATTTTTGTCTTACGCTATTGGCTTACGAGAGAGAATACCCTTGTACTTGTACAGTACTACGATCTTTTTTCCCGCACCTTTTTTCACTACGACAATTTCTTGACCGCATCCTTTTACCCTCATATCTTATAGTACAACCCATCAAACTTCGTAACTTATTTTAAAATCAGCCCGTAATAGTTCAGGCACCTTCACAAAGGCGCTTTTTGTCGGTGTGCGAGCGATCATTTTCGGTTGGCGCTTGTACGGGCGCGTGCATGCCATAACCGCGTGATTTATCGTCTTACGTGCCCCAACGAAACCTCGGTCCACCGCCGCCATTGCTTTCCCCTCGATCGCGGCCCTTCCGTACGTTGCCAATGGCCAATGGCGGAAGCGCCGGCTGATTTAAAACTCCCGCGCATTTTTCTTCGGTGCCGTGCCGGAAGACAACCCGCAAGAACCACGGGCCCCCGAGATAGAAATTTAGTTCTCGATGATGCACGGCCGGAGAAGGAAAATCTATGCCCGTGTAAATCCGAGAGATGATTGCTGTTGCCCAAGAATGACGTATCCAGGAATTAATCCGATTTACATCGGCCGTGAGAGCTTGGATCAAACGTCCGGATGTACGGCTAAGCCGTGATTAATGCGCTTTGCTGTAAGATCTAATTGGATTAAATACAGTTTCAAATGTAACACCAGATTTGTTGAGAATAAATACTGGGAAATATACAAATTTCAAGATTCATGAATGGAGGAAAGTATAGTAGAGTATACAAATTTTAACGATAAAACAATGTATCTCAATTTAAAGTGGAGAAGAGGGGACTTTTGTATAACCAGATTTTATTCCTATCCTTACAAATTAATCTTGTATCGATGATCGCTCTTATCATTTTAATAATGTAAGATTCAAACGATGTACAATTTATTAATCTAAAATACACAATTAAAAAACATCTCTTAAATTCTGAATCGCAGAAGACAGCGTTTCAATATAATTTTGGTAAAAGTATAAATAAACGATCTTTTTGATTTAAATAAGTAAATAGAGTAAAATGGTATAGGTAGAGATATGATTAATTAAACAGATTTAAATATATACAGAGACTATTGAAAATATTGTTGACAGATAAAAGTTGAGGTTTAGTACAGAACTGGTCGCCATACTTCTTTACCAATCGTTACAGTCGTACTTCTCAACTCTCCACCAAATTCTCTGACAAACACCCTACTAGCAAGGCGCAACACCTTATCTCAAACTGGACTGCAACTGTTCACAATAGACTGTTCTCGCAGTGCTCTAGACAATGCGCCAATCACGAATTTTTTACACAAACACATTCAATTTTATATGTCGAGGGACTAGGATACTCGAAATTCCTATACGCCTTGTATATGTCGCAGGGAGATGATAAAAACGGAGATTCGATCAAATCTCTAAGATAGATAATCAATTCACGAAAGATTACACCTCTGTGGAGGGGATTTCCCTAAAGAAAGTAAGTAATTTGATCATCCCTTAACTGTGAAAAGTGAAAAGACGAAATAAACAAGTCTGGACTCGCACAGCTTTATGTTTCGCTTGTTACCACGCCCCTTTACCTCCCCGCTCCCCTCCTGCGTCTGTGCCAGCCAGCGCCACGCTTCTGACGTGACACACACAGTAGCGTAGAAGCATTACGCGAGGAAGGTTGCGCGCATTTTTATTTTTTTTTTCTGTTTCGAGTTTCATCAAGTGCCTACCGTAATATTGACGCTCTCCGTAAATCGATCATCTATCTTAAGGATTGATCAAATTTCCGTTTTCATCACTTCCCTACGACATATGTATTTTCTTACGGCGTACGACGCGACCGTCAGTTTAAGGCTGCTTTATTATTACGATAGATTATTTCTATCTTATATCCGGCACGCGGTAAATCCGAGTGCCGAGCAAACAACCTGGGCACCGCTCAAAATTCTCGCGCACTACATAAATATGGAAGGTGAAACATTTGTAAACATCAATATAGCAAAAGTACTGCCTTTCAATGTCTTTATATAAATAGTATTCACATTGAGATCTTTGAACGTTACGTGTATTAAATGTACCTTCATCTTTTGAGAAAACTTTTTTCCTCCGATGCACTTCTTATAATTAAACATAAATGTTTGAGCGAAGTTTAAAATTTGTTCAAGAAGATCGCTTTCAATGTTATTCAATGTCCCCAAGGGATAACCCTGGATCTGTTCTGACGGCTACACGTGTTCGGGGACTCCTTACCAAACTTTGCTCGTGGATAAGGAGTTTTATGTGACATAAAGTGCAAGCTTGATACCGACGTTTTACGTGTTCTTTCTCCCTGCTTACGATATACCGTTTTTAATCCTATTTTATAATCGACATTAGAAGTATGAATAAAAATGAACAGAATTTTACTAATAATTAATAATTTACGTAGCAGAAGATCTTGAATTGTGAATATTTAATGGGGATTTTTATTTTTAAGTTTGCGCGAGGATGTTCTTTTACCTCTTACCTTTTAAACTTAGTGGATGACGAAATAAGTCTGGACGCTTTGGCGGAGATGCGTCGCGACAGGTAGCAAGATCTCTGTACCTCAAAATGTCTCGAGCTCCTGAAAAATAAAACGCCATGCACAAGATGTTGGTGGAGGTGCACCTAGACTGGCATAAAACTCCAGCAATGTCTGTAGTTATCCAGTCTAGATCATCTAATTCTTTTTGAATATGAACGCACATAACAGCACAAGATGTCGTCTTGGCGAGCATCTTTTCCACGCACCATTTACATATTATCCCTCTGGTCTTATGGACTTAGAATTTAGTCGACAAGTTCGACATTCGCGTGTGGGTATAAAGTTAAGTCCTAAAGTTCTTAAGTTTAAGTTATTAAGTTCTCTACCGGTATATAAACACATATATTTGACCCTCCGTAAGGAATAATATTTGTTAACCTTTTTACTTAATACAACATCCTTATAAAGTATATTTCTAATTCTCGATTGAAATAGAAAAAGAAACAATAAATTTTATGCACTTTAGCGCAGGCGCATTCGTGTGTTTTTAAAGTACCTAAAAAGTACAAAATAATTGAACGTTAACTTGAAGACCATTTTCGATAGTCCAATGTTTTTCAGGTTATGAGTGCAAAATTTTCGAAGAGCTCAATCAATATTTCGAGACATCTTTGTCGACCGTTGAATCGAAAAACCGTACTGGTCAACATCCTCTAAAATATGACCAGAAGTGAAATATGGGAATCGTCACTTTGTCAGTTAAACGACGTCCACCGTATTCGAGACACTTTTCCTATCGCGGATCTCGGGTAACGCTCCTTAACAGATTTCCAGAAACGCCTCGGTACTCAGGAAGAATATAACTTTGTCCGCCTTGAAATTCGAATAACGCCCGCAATTCGGTAGGATATTTTCAAGCATTTTTTTCCCCCTTTAGCAGAACCATCCGCAGGATCGTGGATCGGCTGCGAGATTCTTTTCACGTTTTACTGCCTCCCCTTTACACCTTTCTTTTACACCCTCTGGCCTCCATGGCTTACCTTTTCAGCCTTCCCTGCCCCACATCTTACCTTTTAGCGCTCAATCCGTGCGACCTAAAATCCCGAAGTCCTGCCGGCTACGTTTTCATTTAGAATTTAATGTTTGAACTTTCGACTGGCAGCTTTCTGTTCGCTTCCTGCAAAATCACGGCGCGGAACGAGATCGCGGAATAAAACATATCCCAAGGAAACAAGGCGGGAAAAAAGAAGCAGAGAGCACTGAGGGAAGAGGAAGAAAGCGCTGCGAGAAAATTCGCATCGCACCGCGACCGAAATAAACGCGCTTTGCATACGGATATACTGTGTGTAATACTAGGATGATCGAGTTTAGAAGAACGTGGGGTTAAGGTATGCAAATCGGTGGCGTTATTGGGACATCCGAGTTACTCAGATATCGTGAGACAAAGTGGGCTCGAAAAACCGTGAGGTATGGAAAAGGTGAAATGAAGTTCGAGAAAATTCCTACCCGACGGTATCTGTAGTAAATACACACAATGTGTAATAAACAAAAACTCTGAGATAGTCACGACACAATTTGTAATCGCACAAGTAGTCAATTCAAGAAAAAAAAAGCGCAAACTCTACTCCACTACAAATAACAATATTTACAGGTTATACAAACACGTGTAAAATTAAGTACTCGTATAATACAATAGCTCAAAAGAACGATAGTGTACGTAACCATTGGTATAAATGTAAATGGCACGTTAACTGCTCCCTAGAATAACGAATCAATTGCAACGTTCATATATATCTTTATTTAATGACAATGGCCATCGATCGATCGTAAATTGTTCGTTTTAAAGCAACGTTGCATTATCAATCCGATGTATCCATGAATTTCACATCGCGCCACTCGGTCAAAATAGACAGGAAGTCCCGCTGCCGAAATATCGATTAGCAATTAATTCGTTAACAGGAACATAGCGGTATAATTACATCGATTACTGGCGGTTCTCCCAACGTCAGACTCCAGACATTCGAACGCGATCGAGTTTCGGGGCGATACCATAATAACTGACGCACTCACGTGTAATAGGATTGCCGGGGTACCTCCGGCCGCCGTAGACGGGAATTTACGTGGAAGCCCATAATAGCTGATGCATATTTACGCGGCTGCGATTAGATGAAACGCCTGGGACTAGCGGTTTGATATAAACACGCTTTCCGCGCGGCGCACCGAAAGTATGGAATTATGTACGCGTGGCCACCTGCTTTCGATCGCACGAAAATGATCGTTGGGAAATAACTGTGATTAATCTTAAACATGCACGTCGCATTGATTATTGGTAATGCAAAAAATGATATTATTTTATAAGGAGATGATAGGTAGATGTACAGTGTCGCTTTTATTTCTTTCGCATGTATTTTGGAGGTTAGGTGCTACACTTATTTATATCTCATAATTACGATTAGAATTATAAATATTATTTGGAATAGTAAATACTTGCAAACGAGTATATCAACATTGTGTGAACGAACTTATAGGTCATTGCACCTCGTAATCAGTCTTAGCAGAAATTACCCCTTGATTACTCAAATATCTAACTTTCGCACGTGGTAAAATTAGATTATAGAATTACAAGAGAAACTCATTTTAGATCCAGGAAAATGGGGGAAGGGATCGTTCCCCAGGCTAAATGGAATTTGCGAGAATCGCAAATAGTCCATAACATCCGCAACAGCACCCCATGTTACACCATTATCGGAGTTTAATATCGCGAAAGCAACGTTTCAAGGTATTTTATTCGACCACGATTCACCCGACGCGTGCCATTCGTCGCTTCAGAACGACGCAATATAACGGACGTTCGATGAAACGTTGCGATAAAAAAAAAAGAGTACGTGCGACAGTTGAAAAAGTTTAAAATTGCACCAATGACAGTCTGAATTTTCGTCACGGCTCGTCGAGAGGATAAGGATTTCCGAGCGTAAAGGACCGTGCCGTAGAATGGCTCGCAACGACGAAGTAAAGCGACACGCCGAAGATTCGTTTTGAGGAGGAACAGTAAAGCGTCGAAATGTCAGCAAGGAATCCTCGTAACCGACGTTGGCAGGTGGCTGCCTTATTTAAATATTTTATTCGTCCATTTGCTCCTTGCAGAAACATTTGCACTTACTCGGAAACGAACCGACTACGGCGACCACAGCCGCGGGTAAATCCGTAGCTTCGCAAATTGGGACGTGCAAAAAAGTGAAAAAAAAAAGGGAAAAATTGGGTTGGAGAGGGCCGAAGTGGGGGGAGAGAGGTTGAGAGAGAGAGGGGAGGGAGAGAGGGAAATAGAAAAGGAACGCAGGAAGCGTGGCGGTACGTGACTGGATTGCGGTAAACGCAATTGGAAAACGTCAGCGTTTTAAACTTTATATTTACTAATCTGATATTTTTCGCAAAACCCGATAACCGCCTGCCCGCTTATGGGATCAGATCCAATTCTCCATTGTTGGAGTTACAAATTGCGCTTTTAAGTAACACAGCGTCGCGTTTCGACTCGTTCGAAAATTCCAAAGCGTTATTTCCACGGTGAGATTTTCCGTGGACTTTTATCCGGGCTAATTAAGAATGGGGGGTTTTCTTCAATGTTTTACCTTCCTCTGAAATGTGTATTAGGAGAAGCCGTTTGTTTAAGGTACTCCATATTTAACGGTTCGTAGTTTAGGTTAGGAAATGAATTTTTTCTCGATTTAAGTAATGTTTGCGTACCTGGGCACACGCTACTTGGTCTATGTATGTCCTTATTTATTTAGGCAGGCTGAATAGTACCACTTGGGTGTTTACCTATTCAGTATTCTCTTAGACTCTGCGTAAGGGAACGTAATTCATCCCTTATTTTTATAAATAAACGAATCGTTAACGTATATATCGTATACTCGAATAAGCGGTACAATTAACAACATATCTGAACTTTAACGAAAACTACGCGCGTAAAGACGGGCGTTAAATATAGAAGGCGTACCTTTTTGAGTCTCCGAGTATTAAAGCTGAACGCGAACGACCCAGCATGCCAAAGACAGAAACGAGTACTTTAAGAAGCTTTAATGTAAACGGCTCGCAAACAGGTACAAGGGATGCCTTATAACCGACAACCACACTTTACTATCAAACGCGGGGAGAAACACAATAATCTGAACGGATTTCAAAAAATCATATCAGTGCGTGGATGAGATACCGCCACAGAAGCAATTTGGAGAAAATCTATATCGTGCCGTGGAGAAATTTATAAATACACGTTACGGTATTAATAACAAATCGTGCTTTTCCCACGATTCCGAACAAAGGGCCCATAATGGATGACTTACACGACACTAAATCCACCCTTACACGTAGTCGCTCGCTGCGAATTTCGGGATACATGGTACAAGACTGAAAACATATATACACGCATATATATACAAGATGTATATATGTATATAGCACGACGAAGCTCCCTGTGTTTGAATAAAGAATGGACCATGAATCATCGGTTTCTCGAATATCGGGCTTCCTCATCTCCGTCGAGCCTCGTCGTGGAGCTCCAGCATTTTGGTCCTACTCAGACTTCCCAGTCTAGCTAATTACACTTTCTTTCACATTTTATTCCATCCCGCGTGTAATACCTCTGCCGAAGGCACGATTGCCAGATTTTTAGCAGAGCTCTTGCCAGAATAAACGCCACTCGAGGATGAAGTCAATGAGAAAATCAGCGTGGAAAACAATCTGCGACCTTTCTATTTTACACGGTAGTTTCTATCTAAATAGAATAAGATTGGTTCATCGTATAACGCTTCGTCGTTTAGTTAAGTACGTTGTTAAACCGTTACTTGGAAAAATTACGCGGCATTTTACGTTAAGCATTACTTCGTAGACTAAGGTGATCCATATTTTTTTTCAATTACCTCAGAATTTCATGGAGGTAGTTCAGTTTCCACAGTTCTTAATATTAAGGACAGCAAGGTTATCTGGTACCATCAGCGCGCATATCTCGTTGCGATCAATAATTTTGAATTTAAATGATATTGCCTTGCGTACTTTATTTAGCATAATTATAATATAGATGCGTACTTTAATGTGTCATGATTAAAATCACTGTCAGTCAACTACAAAAACTCATACTTAGATTTATTATAAGTGTCTAATTTTGTTCTGAAGTTTTACTTCATTTTGTTTGTTCACATTTATGAGTAAAAAAGTATATATAATTTTTCGTAATTTAATAGACGGTAGGTGAACCATAAAAAAAAATTAAAAATAATAATATCTTGCATTTCTATTAAAAAGCTGTAGATAAAAGTAATAAATAAAAATCTGCGAAAGCTGAAGATATGATCATTAATTAAAAAAATATTTTAAACATCTAATATATGTCAACAGAATCGTGACATCATTTATTTGTCGTTACAACACTTTCGGTAAACATTCTGTAATTAGCCAGAGTGCTTTATTTTAATCACAGCGGAGAATTGCGTAAGTTTAATCAGCCCGTTTTTTATTTTAATACCACTCATTATTCAGCATCTTGTCCACAAGTATTCGAACCGGTAACTAACTTCCCCGAGACGAACTGTTTTACTTTAATCACTCGTCTAAGAAAGTTTAACTTTCGTTGCAAGCTTTATCTTTGCCTCAAATTGCTACGGGTCCAACTTTTGGCTGTCCCTCTTCCGGTCAGTTTCTATGTCCAGGACAATTTTCGTCCATTCTTATCATTTGTCACACTGAATCCATAGAAATAACAAATTTTATATAGAAACTTACGTGTACACCCAACACGTAAATAGTCGAAAGTACTTCTACATAAATATAATATCAATTTCTCAAACCGAAAAAATAGTGTATTATGTAGATACTAAATATTCTCATTATATATGTCTTAATTAAAAATGTTTGCCAATATTCAAACGCGGCGTGGATTAAAACTTGAAGCAAAAAGTAATCATCATGCATACATGGATGAATGAAATTTTTGCTTTAAAAAAAGGGAAAGTATTTATACTTGGTTTAATATAGCAGAAGGAAAAAATTTTACTGCTCAATTTTCCTACTTTTTCGTTCATACTTATTTGGTCTACGTAATCCAATGCTTATTCGCTGTTGCTATGTATTTCTATATATGCGATAATTACTGTAAAAAGAATTATAATTTTAATCATTTTAAATTTTCTAAATTTCATAATTTCTTCGCGACCGAAATTTTCAAATGTTTAGCAGGAACAACTGCGATCCATCGTCCTCATTTTCCACCTACTACGTTTTCCATCCTCCTAGCAGTATCGATTTTATTTTGCTCTTTTACTCCTCGCTACCGACTCAGCTTAACGTGTCACTTCCTCGATATCCGATATAAGGCTACGTTGGCGCAGAGAATGCAGCGGATGAATTGTAGCTTCTCCCAACATCAATATTGATTAAGTACAAAACAAACACAGTGTTGCTTCGTGAAGGATAAAGACTTGCCGTCGCCATGTAACCGGATAAAGTAGCACGAGGATCCTATTAAAAGACGTTATACTCCTAACATAAAGAGACCAATTGAATTTTCCCAGCGAATAAGGTTTTTCTTGTCGAACTAAGTCCTTCCTTCTCCTTCTCTTCGAGCCATCCCTTTTGATAGATATATGTGTACACCGATCGCAACCATAGCAATGCTTAAGTATACTGTTTTATAAAAATGTTTCAAAAATAATCTCACAACCAATCGATATACCGAATAAATTCGACATACCGAAATACAAGAATACCAATCAACGCACACCGCGTATATTTTACATGAATGCATTTTGATAATATTCCAATTATTATAAAAGTGATTTTTTACTATCGACAGGATTGATCAATGAAACCTAGTTTAACACGTTGACTGCCACGTCAGTCACCGATGACTGACTCTGAACTTTCCATTCAGGCCGCGTCAATCACCGGTGACTGACACTACAAAATACGATACAAAATTTTAAAAATAACACTGTTTTAATAAATTGTAAATCATTCGAGGATGGTATCATTAATGTATTTAAATATGTCTTAACAAAATATTTTAAAGTATTTTATCGAAAAACTGTAAACAAAAAAACAGTCGTCCTTCCTTGAATAAATATCTGCAAGCATTTCATTCTAAACGTAATTATCTTCTACTATAATAAGAAACAATAGCCTTAACAGGTTTACACACCTGCATCGAGTAATTTTCAATCTTAGAAGCACTTCTAAGCAGCGCACGTGGCCCGACGCAGATTTTCTTGTAAACGCGCACGGCGGTCAAAGCATTAAACACTGTAACATAATCCAAACGATTTGAATAATCGCTGCCTAAAAAGACAAACACGCGAGGGTGCAGTTCTGTAAATCCGCGTGACCCGATTGGCCATCGAATTAACCACGAGAGCGAGAATAGGATCATCCCGGCAAACGCTTCATAACTTCGTCATACCGTGGTACATAACGGACATTCGAAGAGCTTTATAAATGTCGGGACGTTGCCTGTAAGTGGGCCACTTATTTTTGGTTTTAATCGCCCCTCTTTGTCCCTGCGATAAGCCAAAGGACCGTCGGGCTTCTCGCAAGCTTACATCACTCTCGGAGGAGTATCCATTTAGCCGGAGGACCGAAATGAGTCGGGCAGTAAATTTCTCCCTCCTCGTCTTCGCGCAATTCTTTCCCTCGGTACCTAAAGCGGGCCAGACGTCGGCAGGAATTGCGCAGAAACGGCTATAGGAAATTGCGTTCCTTACATTAGCCCCTCAGCCAAAGTTGGACAATGGATTCGACCGACCTGTGCCCATCGTACCTCACGTGAAAGGATCGACAATGCATCCATCCGTTCTCCTTTCGTTCGAAGAAATACCTAGTGGCGGTGTCCCGATCGAAAGGCGTTCCTACAGGTCCGTTGCATTATCCGCCGATTTGTAATCATCGATCGAGCGATAACGCAGGGCGACAAATTGAGGATTTGGACAAATTGAGAATTGGTATATCTCGAGTAGAAAGAATAAGTAGCGCGCGTGCATTAACGCGTCCTGAGCCGCACCGATTTTTCGTTACTTTCGGACTTATTTTTTTATTTTCCTAACCTTTTCCAAATGTCTTACGATTTGTATAATTGGTAAGGAACGATTTCTTTTCAATATTTCGTTTTGCAAGGAAAATTGTAAATTGCCTGAATGGGCATATACGCCCCACGTGACACGGATGGTATTAAGAATGATGATGCGGATAATAGGAGGCGGGTTTAGGAGTAGTCGTTAAAGTTCATGTGCAAGATGGCTTTACTCGAAAACAAAGAGATGAAGTGTTGGAATTTCACTATTTTATGTGCGAATCTTATTTGTTCGAAAGAAAATGTTAATTGACATTTACGGTAGAAATTAGACATCTGCCAACTGTAACGATAGCGTAAATGCACACAAATTTTCACTTATATATATTCACGTGCCAACTTAATTTAATTTTGCAGTGTCTAAATATTTGGATGAGCTATGCTCGCTGCATAAATTCGTTAGTTTAGATGCCGATCTCATTTTCGAGAAATTGTATATTACTTACGCGTAGTAAATAGTTACTATTAGTAGAGACAAAATATACAGCTTGAATAGAAGTATGCTGAATGATGATTTAAGTTTCAGCAATTTATACAAACATACATGAACTATATTTGTTCGATTAAATAAAATCGGCATCGCATTTGCACGTGCGAAATTTTAGTAACGAGAATCTGATATTACCAGTAAATATATTCATCTTCCTTTCAGATTTGTCTGAAATTTCATCACTGTAATATTCCCTGGCTATTAGATTATCCTTCGAAATATTGTGTTCGAGATAAGTTTTAACCAGGGATGAAGATAATGTAAGTTTACCAAAGCTTTAATCTTCGGCATAACGTCATTACTCAAAATTTAACCGCCTTCGAAGAAAATTTTCTTTCCTTTCAGATTTATCGTTAAACTTTTGAGTCGTTGCTCTACGGAGAATATAAGCCGCGGGTTTCAAGTTCGCATATCCACTCTTAATCAAACTAAGAAAACTGAGTGCCGATCATCTGTATTTGCGGGGAAACTTTCCGAAGCTTGCTTTCAGTGGAGTGCTTTAAAGACAAGAGAGGATCAAACGGAACGATTTCCATAATAATTTATTGATATCCGTTATCTATAATCCAAATCTCAGTCTAGACGTAAGCTTTGTGAAACGATTAAAAAAACATACGCCTCCATTTTTCAGATAATAATAGTATTTTATTCCGCTCAATAGTAACATGTTACAAATAGTTCAATTTCTATAGTTAAAAAAATTCCAACTTACCGAGTGCCAATGGGTAATACAAAAAAATAATTAATACAACCCTCGATTTACGTACTTTGCCAATAAGCTAATTTCAATTTGCATGTTACAATTCAACAAAACCAAATTTGAACATCGTTACTCGCACGAATAATTTACTTATATATTTTCAAATCGTTTGCAGTAAGACGCAAATATGTTTTGAAATAAGCCTCATCCAGCGACGGGTAAAAAGCTTATCGACCTTTCAAAAAAAAAAAAAAGAAAAGAAAAAGAAAAAACAAATTACGCATAAGGAGAATAAGCTGTAACTTTAATAGCTCAATCCCAAACAATGTTTCTGATTTATCCAAGTTTCGTATCCCACCTAACTTTATTCCCCAAAGTTTAAAGGTCCCCGAGGTAAAATTTCTCCCCTTTTACATACCTACCTCGTGAGAGTTTTCCGTTACTGCTGGGCGAAGAATGAAAAGTTCCCCGACAACTTTGGATATCCAGCTTTCCCTGCAACAGGAAGGCACCAAATCGATAATCATCGTTAGCAAAGGAAGGAGTGCATTTTCCGGAGGAGAGCGAGAAGGGATCGATGAGAGGAAGAATTTCCCTCAGAATTGGTCCGTGGCCCGTCAAACCGGCGCGGCGGAGCGACAAAATAACTACTCTGCAATTATAAGAACCAAAGAGGATGGAACGAAACGCTCGTTGAAGTAATCCAATTTGCTAATGCGATGCAGGAGGATTCGGCGAGCAGCAGCAGCAGCAGGCGCCGATAGTAGCAATGGGGGGTGTCGGAAAAACTCGCGTTCGACCTCAGATCAGACGGTTCTTAAGTGAATCGAAGTTGGCGCCATTTGCTTCCCTTTTTTCTTCCTCGAATAACGTGAACTACGGTCGATGCTCCGGAGATCGCAAGAATTTCTCAAGCTTTTGACGCGCAAAAGTCGCAAAACCGATTACTAGAAGTAATCTAAATTATAAATAACGAGAAGGGAATGTTTCCTTTGGGTGATTAACGGAAGAAAAAAGGGATAACGATAATAAGTAACAAAAATTGAATCTCGTTAAGTTTATTTCAAAATCAGAATCCTTACATAGACAAACATATTGTAATAACGGCCAATAATATAATTAATCAACTAAAACTACGAAATATTTGCTTAGAGACATTAAAAAATTTATCATGACTTCTAAAGTCAATAATTCTTCAGGAATCCTTCATTTTCGTAACATAAATTATCTGCTGTCGGTAAGTCATTTTAAATTTTGTTTTAAAGTAGTTAGATTGATTTGTCAAGGGAATATTAAAGTAACCTGGATGATCGATAGATCGTTTCGAGCATCCTCTAAAACTTTTTAGAACACAGAAAGGTCTGCACCCTCTAAAAACTGCAGAGAGTGGCGAATCCACTATTCGAACTGATTGACCGGTACAAATCTTTGTAAAAACCTCGACTGGGAAAAGCCATGGATAGAAGGATCGATTCAAATTTTTGTTCGCCTCAATCACTAGGAGGCCACACGTGAAGATAGTAAAGTTTTACAAGAAGTTTGATCAAAGTGGTCTCGGTTAGAAGAATTCCATCAGTAATCCAAATTCTTTCTCGCCGTGATTATCATATCAATAGAAAAAAAATGCACGTTCATAAAAATTGCAATTGAGAGTAACATCGAAAATAATAATTTCTTAAAATTTAAATAACTGGTTACACCAACATGTCAAGATACGCTATAAATATCCACGAAAACAGAAGGGCGGAAAGCGGAAAAGTAATTAAATCCATTTGAGCATGCACATAATAAAATAATAGGGAATCTTGAAAAGTTGCAATCAATAAGAATATCGGACAAGACATTGCAACTCTGACCGCTTCAGTAGTCACAGTACTAAAGCTCTGGTAACCAGAAATAGAAAAGCGAACGAGAGCTCCTTCGTTTACTTGCGCGATCATCGCAGTGCATCGATAACAAAAAAATATGATGCCGAGCCGTATTCGCCGTCGATCCGTTAAATTACGCCAGGAAAGCTCCCTGGAAACAGCCATCGAATGAACTTTCCTTGAAAAAGGAAAATATGAGCTAACACGCTTCTGAATGCGCTGAAATAAATCCTGGCGGGCGGAAAAGTCAACTCTGGCCACCGCAGTGTTTGCTGCGTCACAAAGCCCAGCGGAGATATTGGAAAGCATTAAGAGAGCAGAAAAAGCCGACGATTACGAAGAATCGGGGATACTGAAGTGGAGTTCAATGCGTTTCGCGCGATATCGATCGCTGCCCCATCGTACCTTCTTTACGAGCCAAGCGCGGATTCGAGCGTTTAAACGATAGCATCGAGACAACAAAGGAAAAGCCGCATTCGTGGTAAAGCGTATATTCCTCTTTACGCGGGATAACGCATACCGGGTGTTTAATATTGCCCCGTATACCAGTCGAATAGCGCACATTGCACGGGGTTTTTTATGTTTTCCACTGGATTGAACCCTTCGCAACCCACCGCTGAATAGTACTATAGTCGTATTACAGTCATATCCGTGCGTAATTCACGGTAAAACCCCAGATAATGATTTTTCCTATCCTCAGCCCGAGGTGACTTTTAGTTGACTGTTCCAACTCCCCTTAACCCATGACTCGTTAATAACGTAGAGAATTATATACAAAGCGTATATTAAATGCGATCAGAATGTATTCTGTTCTTTTACATTTTTGATGAGTTACAAACGACTATGTGTCAGCGGAGGATATTCACGCAATATCGACAACGAAATAGATTTAGGGGATAAAATTACACCTGGAAATCTAGACTTCTATTTGATATTACAGAACCCATCGGGGATACGAACAGGACCCTTTATACCTGATCGTTCCGTGATTTCCAACGCGAAATAACAGGGTATATCGTGTGACAAAATACGAATAATTCTCTAGCGTCGCCCATTACCTTCCAGGACTGGATTATCGATCAATAGATATGCTGGCCTTTATAGACAGACATCATGTTCGTATCATTTAACCGGAAACTCTTGTCATCGATCACCTTCCTGCGCATCCGACGCGAAAATAGTATTTTTTTTTCTTGAGAAAGATCGTACTTCAATCTCCGTTTGCGCACGCTCGTAATTCAACGCAGGATTAGAAAATATGTGGGTAAAAAAAAAAGGGAGGTCAAGCTCTGGGAAGTGTATGCTACGAAACAGAGGGACACGTGTCCTGCTTTCAAAAGCGCACAGCCGTCAAAAACATCGATTGCACAGAATAACCGTACATAAGCGAAAAAAAAACAAGAGCCGATAAAACAGAACACTTTTAATGTCTTTTCGAGAAAGGAAGAAAAAATCACCTATTAGCAGAAATAAAATTCGCTGTGTGAATATCCACTGTATATAATTTAGGCTTACTCGTTTTGTTTTATAAGGTCTTAAATCCGATTATCAACTTTAATCGGTGATTTGCGTTTCTAAGCTACAGTGGTCTCTTATCGGAGAGATGTTGATTTTTAATTCAATAAAAAAAAATAAGAATTTCGAAAAGAATAGTTTAATTTTTTAATACGAGCTACGACGTTATAGCTTGGAGGGAAAAAAGGAGGAAGTGTGGAGGGAGGGTTGGCTGTGAGCTTAAATGCATGGCAGGTAAAGGAATGTGGGAAAGTCGACTTCTCGGTACACGTGCGGTGCCGCGTATGCATAAATTCTCGGCTTTCATCGGCGGTGAAAAAAGGAAGAAGGGGAAATAAATTATTTATGCAAGGCATTCTTCGATAAGACAAAAATGCAAAAGGATTAAATATGCATCACGCTGGAAATTGAATAACTCGAGGAATAATTCGCAGCGAGTAATGGTAAAGCGGTCAAAGACAATTCGGTTGCGGCTAAATGAACTTTCGGTCCATCGGGTTACCGTAATCGTATCAAAAGAGGATTTCTAGGGTCTCAAATTCTTTTGTCGTCGAGGAACTCTTTTAAAATCTGAAGGATTTTGAGACTCATTTACGACTCGACCTTGGTTGAACCGAAGATTACTAAAATCGATTGAAAGGTAAATAATGATTAAGAGAAGACCATTCGATTTCTTAAAGCAATATGTAGTATTTATACGCGGATAAGCGTATAATATGAGCTTGTTAGTTTTGCCAAATACGGGAATTTGCGTGTTATTGCGTTTATCTAAAAATCTAGATTTTTTTTAAATAACGATGATCATCGGCCAAGTTAAACATCTACGAAGAAGCGGTGTGTGCAAGCTGCAATGGAATCATAATAGTTTCCTTACTTTCAGATTACACACGATTTTCGTCGATCATCTTGTTAAGGATCGCTCTTAATTTTCCTCTTGAATACTTTCCTCTGGAAACTTTTCGCGACTACACCACCAAGTTTTGCCACTCCTCGTTGACCAGCTTACTGGCGAAAAGAACCTCGAGTTAAGCCTACATTATAAGTTTAATAAGCCATGAATACTTTTACCCTCGTGGACCTTCGTAATATAGTTTTTAATATTTTCATACACTTTCTATTTCCAAACATAGTAAGTAACGTATTATATAAATCACTTATTTTACTCCGTTTCAAAGCAAGATCCTTGCGTTAATTCCAGGCAAATCAACCACTCGCACAATGATTTAAGTCACGATTCCGCTTGCAACGGTCAATGACAAATTCGTCCGCGTATTGCAACCTAAAACAATTTGACTTTGCACTCAAACTTGTATCGATCGCACGGATGTTTACGCTACAAATTCACCAGTCTGACTGGTGTTTCATATATTTGGCCCGACGTATACGGTGACTAACAAATATTTCTGACACAAAAGAATATAAATTTGACAAATAAACGACACTTCCGTATTAACGATTTATCATTCGCGACAAAAACCAAATACATTATAAACCACTGAAAAACATGACCCCTAAAGTCGGTTACTAACTAACGTTCGAATACTCATAAGAGTTCCTGTTCTCACCGCGAATCAGCTTCTCATATTCCTATAACCCGATCGTATCACGAGTTTCACACGATATTACAGTTCAAGGGGTTAAGTATAAGGAGGAAGAATGCACGCGTTATTATGGCTCCTAAAAATTTCATGAGCCCTCCGAGCCGTGCCTGTCATGCCTAAGGGCCAACTCGGCCTTCTTGTCCCCGGTATTTTACCCGTACCGCCCGCTTCCACCACTCGAACCTGCTTTATCACCCGTATAATTCGAAATTCCAAGAACGCGATCGTCGGCCATTGTCCGCGGTGATCGAGGCGCTGGGGTGGCAGGGCGTAAGCCGGACGCCCAGCCTCGAAAATTATCTTCGGAAGCGTACGAAAAACGCTATCATAAATTCATCAAGTGTTGAAAAGCGCGCGAGGTTCGTCTGCCGCTGGCAGGCTCACAATCAATCTCCCCCCCCCCCCCCCACCTTTCGTCTTCGTCTCCTTTATCCCGGGGTCCTCCTCGAGAGCGGGAGAGAGCTCGAAAAGTTCGCGGAGTGGACAATGAATGCTTCTCGTCTAAACCAGGGGCGAGAGAGGCGGAGAATTTGAGAGGGGTGGGTGGGGGGGGGAGGGGGAGGAAAAAAGCACGGTTAGTTGGTAGCGCTGGGATAAGGCTGGGAAAATAAAAGAAACCCGAAGGGCTCGTCGCCTCCACGATGTTCTTCTGCTAGTGTCGCCGCGCTGGGCACTCGCCAACGACGGATTCTTCTGCCGTGGTAGCAACTTTTCCTACGGTCAAACAAGCCAATGTTTACCGGGCCGAACAAAGGAGATGGGTTCCACCATGGGTGGGGGATGTAAATAGTTTCGAGACGGTAGGACTCCGTTTACACTGCGAGGCCCTCGTGCCGCTTCGGCCCGCTATTGACGCCAAACCCTGGGTAATCACTTTGTACCCCTGCGCAAAAAAACACCCAGGGAAATACGGCCGCGAATTAAATCGAGTGGCCCAAGTAGCGCCAAAAGTAATTTGATGCTGGCCATTTTTTCGCCCGCCCCTCAAAAGGCTACGATTTTACCCTCGTTGGACGCGTCTCTTGCACATTTCCGTATGGTCCACATCGATATCCTGTCCTTCGCGAGGAAAATATGTACGCTTGGCATACTTGTTTATTACCTCGACAAATATTTTGAACAAGAATTAATCACGGAGGATCTATTGTTATTGATGATTGTCACTTGTCGCGAGCATTCGATGTTGATTGGCATCGTATGATTCTTATGAATATCATGAATCGTTGTGTCTTAGCAGGTTATCGAAATAAATTATCATTAAGAACTATTTTGAGATAGGGTGGTGTAGTGGATAGAGGCTCGGAGTTCCACTCGGAGGACTCAGATTCGAATCCCGCTTACCATCTCTAGTTTTTCCATGTGATATATATACTGTAGATATGGTTATTTGAAATTCACTTTAAATAATAGGCCAAATAAGCTTAGCAATGAGTGTCAAAAATGAATTTAAAAAATACATTATCTCTGGTTGTATAAGTTGCACATTGATTTCTCATAAATTAATCATTCGAATTTTCATCTTTTAAGAATTATTGATCACAAACTCTCTTATTCGTGCGTATAAAACTAATTACAACCTATAATAAAAAAATCAAATCACGCACTAGAAACAAATGTCAAGTATGATATGTACGTGAATAATTTTAGATGTATACATAAAACTTTGACTAACTTACGTTTAAAGGAATATTCGTACATTTAGTTGTTGCACGTTACTTCTTAAGCCACAAGACGGTTACTCTGGCGGTAATGGCGATATCGATTTCAAATAAGAATAGAAAGCTGCAAAGTCATTGTTGCTTACGCGGAAACGTTGTGAAAGCAAACGAACATCGTGGAAAACGAAATTAACGTTCTTCCGGCAGTTTCACCGTGAGCTATCCTGAAAATGAAGTCGGAAGAATGGTGATCGTAATTGTTTATTTTCAAGAAGAAAATTCTTCGCGTGTTCCCATTACAAAGCTTTAGCTCCTTAAAGAAAATTCGACTGAGTACTCAAAGTGTACAGTTTAAGTTACATCAGGATATATTCTCAAGAGGTGTAAATATTGTATATATACTCGTGTAATGTATACAACTAGACTACGGACATTTATTTATTAGCACAGATACTTTTTATATCTCAAAAGTATTAGGACTACTCCACGCATTTTTATAGAAATCACAGTTTGTATATCGGTGCACTAGACAGCTTTAAAAAAATTTAGTATAAACAGACTTATACGCACATTGTACATATCAATAAATAAAATACTTGACAAGTTGTAAGCTTATGTATTATAGATATGCTTGTCTTTAGTTATACTGATTTTCCTTCTTGTACAATACAGTATAGTTTCTAAATGTTCTCGCGAATAAAAATTAATTGCACTTAACCAGCACTTTGATGTAATAATCGAAAAAAAAACGCGCAACCTCTATCATTTATGAGTATTCCATTTTCGAATAAAAATTAAACATCCCTGATCCAGGAAGAGTACAAAAACCATATTTTACTTGCTGAATAATGAAAAAAAAGCCAGCATCGTAAAAACACACATCCATTTCAAAGATTAAAAGTCAGAAAAGTTGCCTGTCAAATTTCCTCCGCATTCATTCCAATTTCCGTGTCAATTCAGAAATTGTCAGTACAATACAAGCTGCAACCAGAAATGTCTGTTTAAAAAAAAAAGACAAACAATATGTGCTTACAATAGTAAAGATCTATGCCGATCCTTTTTCTGAACTCGAAAAAACACTACAATTAGCCCCATAAAGTCATTTGATAAATCGTTTCAGCAGACTTGTCCACTTTTAATCCATTTAACCGTGTCCTCTCTAACTCGACACGCCTAATAAGCCTGCCAATCTCTCCGACGCACTTTCAGGATCAACCTGTATAATTATCGGCTCTAAAAAAACACGGAGCCGTGGATCAACGACGTAGATTACTTCCTGACGTTCCTCCCCGTTAAAGTTTCTCAGGGGACCTTGCCGATTCCGTTCGACGTCGAGCAGGCGCTTTCTCTTTTTAACACTGGACCGGACGAAGCTAATTAACGATTCCTTCCACCTCTCCGCCCCGCTTTATTCTTATCCTCTCATCTCAACGCCCTCTGTCCGGATCTCCCTCCCCATTCGCCAGTCGACTTCGTCACCGACAGTACCGCCGAGCTTGGTACCCACCGCGATTTTAATGAGATTCGTTTCGTTCCACCGACGTCAAAGCTTCGATCGGCTTTAATCCGCGAGCTCTTGAAAAACGGCGGTGAAAGATTGGCCCCACGAGAGAAACCTTCCGCCAGATTTGCCCACGTTTAATCCCTCTCGCAATCGTAACAATTTGAACCCCTCCCCCCCTCCCCCCTCCTTCAGCCCCTACCCGCGACCCAACCTGGGCCAGCTTGTAACGACCTTTCATCGAATCGCAAACATCGATTGCCGATTGATAGAAATTTATATGGATTTTCATTATTTCCTCGTACCACACGTTCACCATTGACCGATGTCTTTATCGTATATGATTATTGATATTGTTGGATTTTAATGGGATCATTGACAGAGTGTAAAATAAAACTTGGACGTGAGTGATCGAATCTCGAAACATTTGCATTTGCGGAGATGTACACATTGTACAAGCATTGTTATCTCAGGAATCTGTAATCTGTGAGAATTGTTAATAAATCAGCTGTTGATATACAACCGTTCTCCTTATATCGCACGTTTTCGATGAAGTATAAAGATTTCCTGCTTTCGAAAGCCTTTCGCGTTGTCAAGGAAGATTATAATAGATACCGATAATTCGAGTTGAGAAAGTTGTCTCATGTTTCAACTACGTGGACGTAAAATGTCAATTTCATCTACGTATAGCTCCAAGCAACAGTGTAGCCCCTACAAACTTCTATAATAGTAAATCCGGTAAAAGATACTTAAATGAGAATCTTACAGCGACCACCTTTCTTTTTGTCGGTAATTTCAGTTCGACAGCCGCGACAAGTTTGACGGTTATTGGTAAACCGAACGACGTATATCGGAGGTGCTACATCGTCTTCGTAAGATCGCGAGAGAAAATACCAGGTACGTCCCAAGTTTTTCTCGGCACACACCAAAATCGGACCTTGAAAGCCGCAAAATAAGGCGCTGCTCATAATCAAATAAGACTTGCGTGAAATGACACGTTGTGATTTCGTATACTATTAAATTCCCTTATTATATTCCTTCATCCCACTTCATATCCATTTCGGTATACAATGTGCGTGTACGCGGTCTTTCTCTAAACACGGTTATTTTTTTAAACGCATACGTTCGAGAATTCCCCGTTTCAGTAGTTTCCAATTAACGTGTATCCGCATCGAAATATTCAAAAGCCCCGTGGCATCGATCAACGCCAAACACAGTTGCCATACTTTGATCGAATTGCCGCTTTCGTTATCCGGCTGTTAAACGTGCAGTCGAAAGGTTCGAGTGGGAAACTTTCTTACGACTTGAAAGCACTTTTAAACGAATGCTCAAAATGGTAATGCTCTTATCAGGCGATTGAGGCGAGAGCCTTCAGAAGCTCGCTTTTTTTCTCACAGTGACTCGCTTCTGCGACAAATATTGATAAACTCAGCGACTACGGGAATGCCAAAGCGTTCTTCTTTTTACAAAGTTATCTCCTCATTGGAAAGGGGGATGCTTTCGCCGATTCGTCTCCAACTCGGCCCCGGTATTCCGGTAAATTACATCAAAAGACGTAGCAAATATTTGAATAACTGAAAAAGAAAAAAGAAGATTGATATAATTCGCTTTTGAAATATAAAAGTTATATCCGCTAGTACGATTTACCCAAGGAATATCGATGCTACGATAAAGTGTAAATTAACTTTTCATAATCGAGGATCTGAATATTAATATATTCTTGACATTTGCAGTCGGTCCTGACGAAATGCATGCAAATACGTCCGACATTTTTAATTCTTATGCCGACGTTTTACAAGAATAAGCAAATATCCTTTCCTCATTGACGAACATATTCTCTAAGCATTAACGTAAAGCCATACGTAAAGAGCATACTTCAGTTTCGTTTTAGCGTTCCTGCTTTCAATTACGGCACTTTGATTACGGAATGCCTTTTGTAACTATGCCATCAGGCCCTACGGAGTGGTGGCAATAATTAAACGAAACAACCTTGGCAGGACTTTGTAGGCGGATCGTACCTTACGCCAGAAGGTCGATGGACTATGTTGCTTTCGTTGCACTTGAATGCATTAACTCGGCTTAAAGTTGAGACGACTATGTCTCTTTGAATTTGCATTTACGGCGGTGCCCACACGCATTTGCATTTTGTTACGGATCATTGCCGTACTGTGCGAACGCAACCAAGGGCCCTCGTTTGGATAAAAGGAAGAACATGTAGAGAGATATGTGCAAATTTTAATCAACGTCCCCACGATAAATCGGGGTGAGGACGCATTCGTGGAATTGCATTCCAGCACGACGACGTTCTGCCTTTGTACGCACAGTACCGAATCTCTCTGTCATCGGTGATAATGATACGGCGAAAAAATCTTCTTCCAGATGAAATTCCGTTATATATAATAATAGAATATTCTATCATAACAGCCGAATGATTTTATTAACGCGCAAATCGCTATTGGCAAATGTTTTACAGACAGAATGGCACCGTATTCTTGATAAGTCCATCGTGTATCGTATCACTGCGCATATAGTGACGCGTCCAATTAATTTCACTTAGTTGAGGAAAAATTAGTCGAATAATTTAAAACGTTGACACGCCGCGAATCATTATCGATAAACTTATCTCGAACAAATTCGTCCTGTCCCATGGAACATTCGGTAAGGGGTATAAATGTTAATGACTTTCAGTTTTCCACTTTACGATCGCATTACCGTGGATTCGTGTAACTTATACGATAAATGGCAAGATAAAAAAAACGATCGTCGAATAATATGAGACACTGATAGGGCCCGAGTCGTTATTAACAAATTTACTACAGGCGAAACCTCCCCGCAATTTCCGCGTTTAATGTCTACCGACACATTACTCCGTGCGCCAGTAATTTGTCGGCGTTTACACGCATGCAGATACAAGCGGAACGCGTATAGCCGACTACGACTGCATTTATCCGACCTTCGATTATCCGACGACTGTACCTGCAATAACTAATCCGCGGATGAAATTCTAACCGATCGATTATGACGATAATCGATATAAATTAATCTCGTTACGGTGCGTTATCGCAGCTTTGATTACGAGTCACGATCCTAAGTATTCGGGGGCTATGTTTTTACACGGATGCTTTAGAACATACGTGTATACGATCATTTGTAAAAAGTGATATTTGCTTTGGAATTTTCACCGCCTCACGAATGTTTTTACACAATCGTATTGCGTCAAATTGCTTGTTGAAAATTACAAGTACTACAAGATATGAGTTTCTATTCTTAAGGTATGGTGAGTACACGACACATTTTTTTTCCTTTCCTCCTATACTTTTTGCATTTCTTTCGCACTCCATATGCATATATAGTATTTAGTCCATAAACATATACACACTTCCACGACTATGAAGAACATTCTGTTGTTCTAGAAAAATAATTAAATTTCTCGGATACCTCTGATCACGTTTATATATTATTGTATTAGAAGAATTAGCACTCGTTATTTCTGGACACATTTCCTGGCTCCATTCGACCCTCGATTTAGTCGGTTGCCTGGAATTTCCTGCGCTACATAACTCCGAAGATCATCCCGAACCAAGCCGTTCCTGAATTCCCCTGAGTCCTAGGAAAATCTGTACGGTTCTCGGAATCTAATGGAGAGACCGTCGTATCGACTTTTCTATCCGGCTGATTCCGTAGACTCCGGTAAATGCAAATATGCAGCAGTTTGGAGACGACTATGTCCCTTCGGTGTTAAGCCCAGGGGTTAATGCATTCGAGTATCGCACTGTTTGTCGACGTATGCGCGTATGCAAATACCGCCCAAAGAGGACATTGCACTACACGCAGAATGTAGTAATGCCGATCCCTCGATTGTCGACGTTTCGGCGCACATTATGTAAATAAGCCTGACATAGCTGCAGTGGTATGGGGACAGCGGTGAATTGAACGTCGCGGGAATAATTTCGCACAGTTGGGTAATGCACTTGGATGAAAGACCCTAAGACTACCCCTGTTTACCGTTCCAAGGTGCAGTGGCAGAGAAAAAGGCGCGCAAAACAAAAGTGTTCTCTTAATTATTCAAGCCCCAAATCCTGTCGCCGAAACAGTTGCAGTGATACATTATATGCAAGACTGCGGAATTGTTGAGCCGTAAAGTAGTTGAAAATGGGCGTAGAGTAATATTAGCATTATATATTAACGTATAGAAAATCTATATCATGGATGTAAAGAAAAATTCTCTAACACAGATCAGAAGAGAAAAGTCATTGCGTGGTCTAAGACCTAGAATAGTGCTTGCATTGATATCTGGAATTATTTCCAACGCGCAGCATATCAAGAGATAATATCGTACTGCGTAATGAATGTATGTATGTGAATCTCCTATCAGCCTTTGATCAGCACACGTTAGTTATAAAGCAGTAATCCTGGAAATTTAAGCTTGTTATGAATGCAAATGCAACTGGAATTTCATCGCAAACCATGGCCGTGCGTAACAACGGTATTCGGATGGAGCGTATATTTATAGAGTATCGCATTAGACTCGCTTTTCTATATCGCATTTCATAGGTTTGTAATGCCGACATCGGCTCGTATTTTACCCAAGCACGAAATCCAGTTTTTGTTCAGTGAGTACCCTCTGTCTCCATGCGCACGAGGGACGCGACATTAAAGCGATACTTTCGCAATCCCCTTTCAAAAAGTTTCAAGAGGGGTCGCCGGACATGTACCTCGACGAACCTCACGCTATAGTATCCTACGATCGTTCGGTGTGAGCGGTGGTTCCATCATTTTTTTCTCCGCAATAAAATGCGCAGCTCCAATTTCATTAATAGCCAATTCCAAATTGTTCACTCAGCGTTTAAACGTGATGCGAATAAATTGATTCATTATTCGTTTAAACGTGATTCTAATAGATTCGATACATACATGCTGATTGAGATTAAAATCACCGTATTTTTATACCTACTGACAAAGAATGGGCTACAGTCAACGATCAAAGGTATATTAAATTTGATCGCGATTCGGAAAGGAAAAACAATCGTTTTATGACGATTTGAGAATGCTTGTATGATTGAGAGAGGTGAAACGTTTCATTATGACTACCAACGTAAACAAACGCTGACCAATTGTCGACGAGCAAAATATCGCTGGAGCAGTCAAGAGGAACAAATGTGCAGCCCACCAATTACGCGACGTCCCTCTGTTACAGATATTACGCGTTAATAAGAATGTCCGCTATAATACAAATCTTTGCGTTCGTGTTTGAGTATTCCGCAATACATAATTAACGTGGTCTTAGCATAAGATCCAAGGCAGGATGGAATCTTGGTGAAATGGTAAAACAGATGAACACTTGGTGCTGTATTGTACGACGTTTCGGCTCTATTGCGAGCCCCTCTATTTGAGTACTCCGTCTTCCAGCATGAGATTGCCAGAGAACACTCTTCAGCGCAACAATATATTCTCGACTTTTACAGTCTATGCATATACCAGGATTATTTTTGGCTCCTCCAATAGCGTCATTGCTCCGGTAGAACCACTAGTATTAAGAGAGAAAAAGACCAGAAAGAAAAAGCTGCTAGAATTGCGCGAAATAGGAAGCAGCATATCTCATCAAAATTTCCATCTCCTTCTACGCACATCATATCAACATTCGCATTCTCTCGATTCCTCCTATTCTCTTTAACAATTCACCGATCGATAAATTTAACATCGTCGCAAAAGCATTATAATACAACGAGCTTGACATCTTAACATTCCATAAAATACTAATAGCGCTTGGTACGATTCAATAGAACTCGACGTGCTCGACGTCGAGATTATTTCGTCGACGAGAAATAAAACGGGCTTGCCGGGGCGCATTTATTTACGCGGCCCGATGGAATCCAGTCGACAAGCGGTATTCGGTATACCGAGGGCTGCGCGAATCGGGACATTTTAAAACAGATCGATCGCGGCGTAAGATACGTGAGACAGCGGAACAAAGTGGCTTACGGGCTGGTTTGGGGAATGTAATTTGCAATCAGATGTCGAAGGCCGTGGGGTGAGATAGGAAGAGGAAAGTGAGGTGTGTGGGGGGTCGAAAACAAGGAAGCCTCGCGCCCGATTGGCTCGAAGCCAGTGACGGATCCCGCGGTCTTTCCGAAGGGGTGGCATTTTGTCACTCTTGTCACCCTCGAGAGCAGACACCCTCTGGAAGCTTAACACCCATCCTCCGCCTCTACGGGCGCTCTTTCCCCGCCGACCTCCCGCTCGTCTTTTTTCGGCCGGAAATAAATCAATGGGGAGCACGATTTGCGAGCGCTCTCACGACGGCTTGCCCTCTCCTAAATGACCACAGTAAATGCTGGTTTTTCCGGAAACCACCATAATTCACAATCTCGTCTAGAATCTGGCGCCCCCCTCTCCCGCTTCGTGTCTCCTTTCCGCTTTCTCGCGTGCGTTGCCGCGCTTTACGCTTTTTTAACCGCTCGTTAAGCGGAGTATTTAAACGCATTTAACGCGCTATTTATCCGACCATCTTCTGCTTGGATTTTCCTGCTGTTTTTCGACTGTATCTCTCTCAGTTTTTCGGTAGCTTTCACGAAAAGTGAGTTGGATTCACGATTTTGGCGATTGTCTCGGTTTAATTTTTGGAATATATTATTCTACTCTAGGGTATCTTTTTCAGTTTTCGGTGGTTTTTACGAAAAGTGATTTGGATAACGATTTTGGCGATTGTATCGGTTTAATGTTTGAAATATATATTATTTTACTCTAGGGTATCTTTTTCAGTTTTCCGTGGCTTTCGCGAAAAGTGATTTGGATAACCATTTTGATGATTGTCTCGATTTCATTTTTAGAATATATTATTTTACCCTAGGGAACAATTCTCGGTACTATTTTCCATAAGATTTTTCGTTGTTACTACATGAATCTATTCCATTCCCTCCACGACTCCTTCCTTGTTTTGAATATTAATTGATCTGAAAATTTCAAAACTGCATTCTCGATTTCTTGCCAAGGAACGAGAAGAAAACTTTCATCCGACGAGAGGGGCGGGGATAACTGCTTACATGCATAAAGGATGAGAATAGTTCGCAGTGTCGTCGTATTACGCCGCTCCTGATCCTCCGGCCTTAATGTAACGAGCGTGCAAATCGATCCTGTAAAATATAAATGCATAAACTTCCGGCATTTTCGTAGTCATAAACCGTTGACGCGCCCGGAGCTGCGGCTGCGAAAACGTATGTATATTTTAACCGGAAAAGGATAACTCCGGCGCTCATAACGGCGTATTTCTGCGTCGTAACTTCGCACCTACACTTTGTACACAAGGAACATAAACCGCAGTTGAATTACCGATGCCGAAACTCCTCTAAAACGTATTCCGGCAAACGAACGCCAGACGGCCAGGAAGTTAATGTGGATTTTATGATTCATAATTCATAATTCAGCGAATACGAAATTATCATTGCGCAGAAACATCATTTTATACGGCGCTATGCTCCGACAAAACTTTCACACCTCGTTTCAAATGCATTCGCGCGTCTGATTATCGACACCCGTTTATTTGTGATTCACAGTTTTGGGATTTCGTGTGAGACAATTTTATCGTATACTTTTCGACGATCACTTTATATCTCCGAGAAGGAACTTCTGATGATTCTAAAACAAAGAAATGTGAGATACGCGATAAATCGCCGATCCGTTTTTATTTTCTGCTTGTCTAGAATATTTAATATTTCCTTTTTTGTTGTAAAAGTTTGACGATGCAAGAATTAAATTCGTGGAATTTTAATTGTTATAATCCTTAAGAATTTCTACTGGCTTGCCAACCAATGCTATGTTACGTTTTCCCTCTTTTTTTGAAAATTATTATAAAGATGACCGATTGGCTATGACATCGAGAATGAGGTGAAGCACGCATTTGACTGCATGCGCCTAGCATTTTTACACGTTTCTTCAAACCCGACTAGATTTTTATGATGTACTTTACACACACACACATATTCCAGTCTACTTCGTCTCGCCTCTGATTGGTTTCGTATGCATAGATATTCGAAGCATCTGACATTTCTCGATGACGCATACGCTATGCATACGATCTGCAAAATAATGTGATTTCTTTATGGAAAAACGGCGATTGATCAAAATTCCTATGCATCCACTTGTGCATGCCTATGCAAATTCGTGCATACAATGTCAAGATAGCACGCTATATTTTTTATGACATTAAAGCCAATTTAGGGCACGCGAATTTTTGCGAATAAATACATTTGACCGTAACTTAAATGAACTACTTGTATTCCGGCAAAGCGCAAATCTGTACACTTTTTTGAGATTTTAAGCTCCTATGAAATCATCATTATAGTTAGACCTTGTTTAATACCATATTAAGGTTACCAAAATGTTTTGAAAATGAATACCCTCACCTTTATCGTATTCTTAACGATCTATCATTATATACAAAAATCGCAACACCTTTATTTCTCTTAAGTCCTTCTATTCGGGATTTATCATACACTAAACGGTTTTCTTTGAAATTATATTTTATGCGTACAACACTTTTATTTTCTAACGCGTTATCGTTATTTAAATCTAATTTGTTTTAAAATTGCATTATCTCATTTGAGAATCAGTCCATAGTAAGCAAAAACGATATATCTACATACATTGCGGTAAAAATATATACCCCGCGCGAACAATACAACATTGGTATAATACAAATCCGGCACGACTGTTGGAGATTCTATTTTCACGAATATGATTATTATACTTCTCGTCTTTCTTCTGGAGGAGAATAGACATTGAGTATTTTCCAAGAATGTCAGAGGCTTGGAAAACTGGTTGCAACGGAGAATGGCAAACAGCGGTAGCCAATTAGGATTCCGATCGTCGAAAGGGAAAAAAGCTCATGAGTAGGACCCTTTGAGGTAAACCCGTATGCCGTTTCGTAATCCAGCTGGCGCAGGATATTCTTTGAAACGATGTGCATAGCACGATATGGCCATGCTAATAATCAGGATTCTACGGTACGTCAACCACGAGCCGTGCACCAAAATGCTTTGTAAAACCAAGCTTGGGATTGGACGTCCGAATTTTCACCCAAAGTCCAATATCTCCCTTGAATATAAATATCCGTGGTTAAGAAGAAATGAGAATTATTTTGAAAATCATTCGCCCTCCCCAATATGGAAACTTTAACGATCCGTACATCCATAGAAGTATTCCTCGCTCGAATTTATACTTTATTTGTGATTTCCAATAAGACAAAATAATCGCAGAGATTTCAGTATATAATACATCGCCTTTAATTTCTATTCCGCACACCGCCTAATATGCATCACACACCAGATATCGATTAAAGAACTTCGATGCAGGCTATTTTCTACATCCTCAGCTCGACTAAAGTATATTCGACTGTAACGAAACCAAGTGTGATTTGTATACACGAAAGATATGTGGATATTTGTCACGGCAAGAGAACGTTCCGTAATTATCGCTTTTTCTTTCTGCCCGTCACGCTCTTTCTCACACTGGTATATCATGCGGAAGTTTAAACGGCTTTTGCCGAAATACCGTGAATCCCAGACGATAGGAACGGATGTTGAAGGAGGTGGCGCGGTACAGAAAATTCCCCAGAGCCCCTGGACGCATCCCATTACCCCTCGGGCACCGCGATCGAGTCAGATTTCCTTGGCGGCGACGACCGCCGGTAAATTTGCTTTTTCTATTAGCAGCACAGCAGGCGAAGATAAATCTGCGAAATTACTCGGCAGGGATTCGCGTGCAAACCACACTTCCGCTCTCCTACGGAATTCGTTTCCCAACTGGTTGCTCCTCCTCGAAAACTCCTCCACCGAGGATCCCGTGGATGACGTTCGAATTTATGGGGGAAAATTCCCCTTCGATAAATCGCGCACCAAACGGGCCGGTGCCATTGACTCTTATTCCCAATAACCTCATCGTTTCGTGCTTCACGAATAGGATTTTAAATGAAATATTCTTTGTCGTCGTTTACTTAAATAAAATCGAATTACGACAAGTTGATGAGGTGCGAAATTGCGGTGAAAAATTTCCCTTCGATATATGAAGTGTGGCACGAGCTTTGCCATTAAGTCTTCTTTCCGATAATTTGATTTCTTTTCTGTCTTTTACTTTAACTATAAATTGTCCTAACACGAACAATATGTAATCGCCGAGTCTGATTAGTCATCTTCTAATGCTTCATAATTTCCAAAAAGTGTAGACGATCTACAAGGAATTAATACTCTCATGGTCAGTGATATGATGAAACAATGGATCAATGCGTTTAAATAATCTTTTAAGTGCAAAAGGTTAAGAAAACGTTGTGATTGGTAATCCGTAAAGAAATCTAACGTTAAGTGGGATTTATAGGACAAAAAATTAAAATTGAAAATACTCGTTTTATGAATAGACCTTTTGAATTAAGTACAAAACATATCAAATCTCGAGTTGCATCGGTTTATAAAAAACGCTCGAATGATAACGATTTATATCCGATGCATCGTTGTTTGTCAGTGTTTTCCAAATATGAAACTCAAGAGGCTGAGTATTTAGGATCGCTCTGTGTCATACTTTCGGACACTTGTATTCGATTCAGTAAGCAGAAAATTGCTCTTGAGCGTGAAGAACTGGTATAACGAAGATACATTGACCTTTATCGATCACATCTAGTCTCGAAGATAATAACGGAGTTGCATACCTTACTCGTGGATATTTTATACGAGCTTACCTAGAGTACACGATATGCATTTTTAATTAGTACTATATTAAATTCGATGGCAATGCCAGCGGATGGACATTTTGTCGGGCTATTTTACTAGGTTGCACCAAGCATAATAATCAAATTTTATCCGAAGAATGTGTATTATACATACAGATATATAGGAATACCTCACTTTGTACATATAATACTTTTCCACACTACTAAACCCCCTTTAACTATAAAACTGATCGCAGAAATTAATATTGAACTACTAATCGAACAAATGATTTTGCTCGTACCACTTCAAACTTAATCGTACATAATCGTAAATCTTTTTACTTTCTCTCCTCGCGAGTATCGACAATGAAAAAAATGAAATTTTACCTTTCTGACCAGAAATCTAATTCCATTTTAACTAAACCATCTAACAGCCCACGTCAAAAAGAAAACCGGCTATCGAAAACAAAGCATCATATTTATAGCTTCGCCTTTTGATACAATACGTTGTACTCACGAGACAATAACATTACACACTACCTGAATTTAGAAGAACAACCGCGTCGCGGAGCTACAGTGGTGTAGTGGATAGAGTCTCAGACTGCCACACGACAGATCCGGGTTCGAATACCGCCCATCACCTCTACTTTTTCTATGATATGTATACCGTAGCTCTGGTGGTTCGGAACCCACCTTAATAAACAGTAGGTCCTAGGCCAAATGACCCCTTAGCATTCCTCGCCGAAAAATGAATTAAAAAAAAAAAAACCGCGTCTACCTCGACGATCGAATATCACTGCTATTATCTATCCTCAATCCTGACCGCGACTGATTTCATCGACGGATAAAGTTGAAAATTCGGCGAGAACAAAGCAGGCGAATGAATACAGCAAGGAGTTTTTCGATATGAATGGCAATGCAGCTCTCGCCCTGGAGCCGCAGGGCCGAGGATTTTTTTGCCATTACTCGCACATGTTCTTTGCCGTTCGAGCTTGCACAAAATTCTCCGCCGGTCTTGCAGGACCGCTGATTTCCATAAAATTATTACACGCTCATGTGCGCGCCGGAGATTTGCATAACGCGGCTATTCGTACCGCACATTTAGCGGCGGCCGCGAATAAAAAGGTTTTTCGGGACCGACGTTTCGGTCTAATCGGGTTTTCGTGTCACTCCAACGCGCACCGAATATCGGCATCGACTGCTACAATATTTACGGCCTTTCCGATGCACCGTTCGGCGCCTTTCCACGGAATCGTAGATGTCTTTTCCATCATTGCTGCATTCCCGAGATTCGATTTCGTTCGCCGTTTAACATTTCAGTGCAACTTCCTGCAGCTGTTCAGCTTGAAATCAAACTTTTAAACAATTATGCACGAGGAAAAAGGGCTTTACTTAGCATCGGTATGTTTTCAATATTCGATTTTAATCAGCGATTCATCGTGCGATGGATGGGAATAAATAGGAGTGGCGAGTCGCGAATAGTTTGTTAGTGGGATCGGAATTATCTCTTCTTAGATGATGAATTATCTCGATACGCCTTAATCGAAATGATCATAGTCCAATTGTTCACGAAACTTGTGTGGGGTATCGCAAAGTTTATGCAAGAAGTAATTTGGATAAAAAACACAGGTTTATAATTAAAGATCGTAAATTTTTTGTTAATTCATTAAGCATAGGTACGATATAGGATTGTATATGAAAAAGTATATCGCGTCTCCACGGCTTTGCTGGCACATACGCACTCTTTTGTCGAATTTTTAAAATCTTGCCTGAATTTTGGAACCGCATTAAAAGATAGTTTATATAATTTAATCATTCACACGATACATTTAATCTAAGTAAAGATGTAAAACACCGATTTCAAACATTAAAATATTAGATTCAGAGTTCAGCCTCTTGCTGCAGCATTTATTTAATCATACTTTTCAAGAAATTAAGTTGCTCGGCCTATACAATATTCTAGTCTTTGATTATACGATAACAGTTTATTTAAGATAAGAATCTGCGTACGGTCGATTAGATTGTGTACAAAATATGGGGGGGGCCTATTAATACAATAAAGCAACTTATATATATTGAGTTAAAAATTTAATATATCTTTTACTCGACTTACATTAATGTTAAGATGTACAGAAATAACATTATTATACTGATTACTATACCGATACATAATAACAATTACTCTTACCGATATAATACTATTTTGGGGGGATTTAATACAGTGCACACCCATGTGCTTCTAGGGTATAATAGGAGGGAAATGTTAAAATACAATGGTTTCTGATATATTTACAATCACTCGTTAGGGTACAATTACATTTTATTAATCAAGAGTACCATGGCCGTCATATGTAAATAATATGATTCAAAATATACAAATATAATATTATATTGAAAAAAATGAGTCTTCCTTTGACTGGGTACTTCTTCCTTAAACTTGTACCATCTTCAAACAAAAACTATATAAAGTATCGTCAAATGTTACTGTGGAAACGTTTAAAATATATCTTCCCATTAAAATATAGCATTAAAATATAAGATACTCAAGCTATTTCTCGAAATGATCAGGCAATTAACACTGCACTGTATTAACTACATTGTATTCCACATATGTGGATTTTCATACTGTTCATGGTTGGTCCTGAAAATATATCTGTAAACCTAGATCCTCCGTGTTTGCAAGTGTACTTAACATAGCAAACCTATGAATTTCCACTGCTAAATCCTTAACCAAAATGTCCAAAATCTTGAAAGGTATAGTCTATGTTCAGTAACTAATTTGTCCTCAATTGGTAATCCCCGTTTTGTGTAATATATCGTACCCACGGCAATGCTTGGTAGCCACTTTTCTCGATGATCTTCAAGTAACGCACTTGTATACCAGAAGTAGTGAAGTAAGGAATTTCAAATTTGACTTGAATGGGTGGTTTGCCCTCGACATCTTCTCCAACAACGGATGGCAGTCCAAAGTGTGCTCTCATGAGATACTCCTTTCCACCAGGAAAAGATTTGATGAACCATGTAATGGCGCTTTGTTCAGGAGAGTATTTAACGCTGCCGATTGTGGTTTTAAATTTTGGGGAATCTGCATCATTGGGTACTGGTATTACGATCTCCACATTATTGGCCGTAGATCTCCGCTTGAACTGAGACCTTGCCTTTATCATGTATTCTACTCTGCTGTGAGCATGCCTCTCAATCACAGATTCTATCCATATAAGCGGCTTGACGTGAGTGTTCAATCTATACGACATTAACTCAAATTCACCATCTGGTGGGATAAAGGAAATGGTCCTATCATTTTCAAAACGTGACAAGCGTACACATTGATGAAACTTGACATCTTCTAATTCCACGGACTTTGATTTTCCACGACCGGTGGATTCAAAGAGAACTTTATCATTGAGACCAAGTCTTAACTCTGGCATTCCTGATAGGTAAACCCTCATCTTTATGGCACCCACGATCTCTGAACTGAGAACATTGCCATTGGCATTCGCTAAGAGATTCACAGACTCTATTACATCCAAAAAGACTTCGTTCTTGCGATATTTAATGCCTTCGGATCTCCACGACACAGCATTAGTCACAGCCATAGGAATTCTTGGTTGGATTTCTAGTTTATGTCCTTCTTGGGTAATATACTCTTGTAAAATCTTGCTGTCAGTAGTTTGAGGGTAGCCAAAATCTAGCAACTCGTCTAAAAGTTCATAAATGACTACAAAGTTGTCTCTTATACTTTCTTCTTCCAATTCCTTAAAATATTCTTGCATGACTTGAACAACTTTATGCAAAAATACAAAGACCAGAGAGATGTTTGCATTCTTCTTCGTTGTCGAGACAATGTATAAGTTGTTGTACTTTATGTATGCGTAAGTACATTCCGGCGTTTGTATTATCGGAGTAAGATTTCCTTCCTCCTCCCGTTCCATCACCAAAGGCATGAATTTTTCTATTACACCTGGCTCAATATCTCCCCGGTAATTTCGCGAAATTAAAACCTTTCCCTTTACATCCAAAATATATATGGCGGAGGTCGACATCTTGATAATGTGTCAAACTAAAATGTAAAAAAATCCACCTGTCATTTCAATGTAAATGTCAAGTACTTCATAGAAAATTTCCATAAAACAAAGTTAGTAATCAGCTACGTAACTGAAAAATATGAAGCAAAACATTCATTAAATCATAACAAAACTATAGTAAAAACCTAGAAAACTTTTGAACCTCAATCAGGTTATGTCAAATCATTGAGAAAGTATATCAATAAATGTACAGAGATAAACTTATAACAAATGGGATCGATTTTTCGTTGAACAAAAATTCGAAAACATCGTGTACTTTGTAAATTTAAGAAAACTGTGCGAAAGAAGAGCTTCAGAAAAAACCAATATACAGGTGCAAGATGCAAAATCTACATTTACTGTAAAATCGAATCCGAAAACTCACGTTTTAATTTATGATCCTTGACATAAGGTAATCCTGTGATTGTTTACATCTAAAAATCTGTATTTCTTCAAAAAAAGAGGGAAGGATTGAATTTGAAAACACTCCACCGTCCCGAGCTTCCAGACTGCCACTCTGGACCGTCCAGAAGTTGCACCAGACCACGTCCAATCGATGCGCATGCGTTACCAACTTCACGCCAGATATTGACCCGCGACTCAGTCCCGTTGTTCGAACACCTGTACTACCAGAGAATATTCCTCCTACGATTTTCTCCTACAAAAGTCCCGATTAAAAATAGTGGTCACCAAAAAATTTACTTTGTTCAATACACATGCATTGTAATTTACCCAATGAAGATAGACGATGCGAGTTTTTTTATTTCTCACATAAACTAACAATTTTTATTGTAGTTACTTCGTCGTTTGATAATATGTCCTATAATTCTACGATCATTGAATTTTGTGAAATAAATAAAAGACGTAAATAGATTTAACGATGGCCAATCGATTTACTGTGTAAAATGTTTGTCTCTTGGCGTCTTTAATTATTGCGATCATTACTCCCTCACCTCATTATTCATATCTTCCAATAACAAGAGCGCAGTTTCTCGTAACCGATAGATTTTAGGAAATTTACTCTTTACTAAAATAATCTTCCATTTACAAAAGAAAAAGCAACTTAAGCAACAATCAAAACTAAAACCAAAGATTTTCATCCAAAATATAGAAAGCATGTCGCTGCTGATTATTATCATAGTACTCGGCTTTCAAGCTAGTACAGTCACTCCGTTAAAGCTAGTAATTTCTATCACAATGTAAATCCGGATTGCATTATTCGGAAACGAGAAGGCGGTCGCGGCGATTCTGCATCGGTGTAATTTACGCTCGGCGGCGTAGGGTCTCCGGAGGATCACTGAAAAAGTTTCCCAATCAGATGCATTCCCTCTATTAAAATTTCCCTCGCCGGCTGGAGCGCCGTGTAATAATACAATACGCCCCGGTGTCGTATAATAAAAGCGTAGTGCGCCGAAGTACGCGATTGTTCGGCACAAAAGCGCATCAATTGCGCTTCGCGTGCCTATACTTTGCGCCCACCGCCCACCGCCCACCTCCCCCCAGTTGTCAGGCATAAAAGGCAGAGGTGGTTGACCTCGTTTGATTGCAAGCCCCTGAAAGGAAAATAAAAAGGAAAAGGGAGACAAATTACTACTAGCGCATAGAGAATGGAACGCATTTTGCTTTCGCATAGGCGATACACCGACATCAGCATGTTTCGGTTTTAATTAAAGCGCAATTTACGGTGCTGTTTTGTACACGCCTGGCCGCCACTAAAATCATGATTTGTATAGCCGACGAAAGCCGTGGCAACCGGAGAAAAACGGACCCTCCTACAGGGATTTAAAATCAATTTTACGCCATAGCGTGTATTACAGTGGTGTTACAAAAATCACGAAGGTTCTTCGCTGCAGGTTTTGTACAGTTCGGTACATTCACCGATTTTCCCGTTTGGTTTCGCAGAATTTTAATACGGCATATTTTCGATCTCTCAACACGGGCTGAAGGGCTGCGAATTATCGATAATCTCACCATTGAATAGCTCCGTTTAATCATTACGAATGTTATTTCTGAACATCGTAATCCTCATTTTCGATATTCGTAAAACTTCGTATATTATAATGTATACACAATTTTAATGACCAAACTATTGGATGTTACACGTAACACACAAGATTACGGTTCTTCGAAAAATCTTCTAAAAGAACGTTGACTGATTAAATAATCTCACTAAATGATTGTATTAAAAGAATTAATTTTACATCACAGTGTTCCACGAAAGAATCGATCAAAGCCATGAGTATTCTCGGTGAATTATATTCACTACTTATGGCTGCAGCAACCTTATATTTACGATCAACAATAGATATTCATAAGCAATTTAAACAAAGCCTATTTTCAGTTACACAAACTCGGATCAAAGAATACCGACGGTATATCGGCAAGTCTGTTAAAACAGGAACCATGGAACCCTACTAATGCATAGTTTAACGAGCATTTAACGTTTCGAACAATCGATGAATATTAAAATAGCGCGTTATATTTCAGCCCGAAACAGTAGCTGAATGCCGTTCACCCTGATTTACCTTTTTACGCATAATAAGCATATGACAGCCCAATCGTTCCTCAACACATTCCGTGCCTCGTGGGGCGTATACGCTGAATTTTCCATTCAGGTTATATAAAATTTTCCTTGGAAAATGAAAAATTAAAAAGAAATTGTTTCATAAAATTGATATAATATATAATTGTTTTCCAGCAATTATAAAAGTCGTAAGCCATACGTCAGAAGCAAATTGTAACAGCGTGGCGAGATACACTCCGCATGTCTCGAACGAAAATCAAAAATAAATCCGAAAATAATAAATAAATCCTTCCGGCACGGAACATGTTAATTCCCGTTAAAGAGTCGAGCTCAGACTAAATAGTCTTCGCATCCAGCTACAAATGGACAAATATCGATGAACCGTCTTTCAGCTCCTTATGCGTGATCGAAGGGTAGACGAGACGTGGCCAAGGAGCGAATATTTACCGCGGCGAGATTGAAGCGTACCGAATCGGCCCCGCTGTTTGCGGGAAATTCCGCGAGAAATTCCATCGTAATTGAACGAGCCAGGCTCGATTATAAAGTCAAATGATCGGCGGCGAGGGATAGGAGAGGAGAGAGTTCTTCCTCCTCCGCAAAACGAATGCGTTTCTCGGCCTCTCATCTGCGCCCTCCCCTCCTTTCCACACCGACCCCCCGTTACGCGGCTCGTCTGCCACCCCGACTTAACCACCCTCCACCCTTCGACCCTCCAGGATGCCCAGCTTCCACCCCCCTTGCAGCCCCCTTCCTTTCGCACGAACGATATCCTCGAGCGTCGAGAGACGCGCAGAGGCACCGAACAATCCTCCGAGCTCTCTCGGCCTCTCGATTTCTGCGGATGAAACGTCAATCCCAAGATAAAGTGGCGGAATACAGGGTGCGGTGGGATCGGATCGGCGGTTGTATTACACGTCTGCCGCTCGGCCCACCGTGTACTATCCCCCCGGGGAAGGACGCGAGGAGATGGAAGTTAGGGCCACCTGGGGGATCCAATAATTGAGCCTCGAATTAAATTAGCGAAACTTCGATTCCGCGAGGCCCCCGCCGCAAAGGTCCCGCGCGCTTCTGCGGGATAAACGAATTGACCCCTGCGATCATCGTAGGGGTGGTTAGGCGTGGGGAGAGAGGTTTAACAGTTTAGAGTGGCAGATTTGAAAGGAAGTAACTGTGCGGCTGTGAGGTATTTGCTGCATTAGTGTGTATATGTATCAGTGATATATTCATAGGTTTTCTCTTTTGATAGATGTTTAAGAATGAAGGCGCTAATCATTTGTCCCTGACGTGAATTCTCTTGTGACAATGATGATATATAAATATAATGGTTATATAGTTAAAGAATTTGAGAGAAGGTTTTCTAAATTATGTATCGTGGAAGTTGACACCAATGATAAGTATTAACGGGTAAACAGTCAGGTGGATGACTTTAACTTGTTCCCAAGATAAATTGCGGTAGTCGTAAAGAATGAGAAAGGGCGGCTGAACAACGGAACATTCGTCAAAAAGTTGCTGACGTGTGATTATCAAGTTAGGATTAAATAACAACTCACGCGAAACGATATTGCATCGACATACGAATCTGTCAGATAAACGCCGATTACAACGTTATACTCCGCCTGTAATATCGTGCCACACGCAACGTGATTCACGTTGAATAACCTCGCATGACTGCGCCACATTTTTATCGCGAAATACCGTTTTGAGCGCCGCTAATCACTTATTCATCGGATCGTTACAGGGACGATAGGACCCGCTTTCTTAATACAGCGAGGATAATTTTATGCTCTCCTTAACCTTCCCGTCTTTGCGCACCTACAAAAATATACGAGCAGCAACCGCGAATAATTAAATTCTCCTTTACGTGAATTGTGAAATTCCAATGAGAACAGAATAACGCACGCCAGTATTATCACGGTATGATCTAAAGACAATAAAGACGCTTCTTAATTGTAATTAAGTAGTAAATCAGTCCTACCATGTCATCAGTAAACTAGGGTTTATTTAACCCTTAGAAGCCTAATGTGCCAAACTAAGTTTTAAAAAATATCAATGTATTTATTGCAGTAGTCAGATAAAGGGAAAAATAATTTTAAAAAATTACAATACACATCTTATATATTTATTTCTAAAAAAAAAAAGCAGGCATCAATTTTAATATTTTAGGCTTTTGTTCAAGCAAAGCAGGTCCTTGCTAAAAATAATAATATTATAGTAAAAATAAGATCAAAAGTATTTTTATTTTTCGGAAAAATTAAATGCGTCAAAAATATGTTTCGATAAACTTTTTCTGAAAATATGTCAATACGGCGGGAAAACAAAGTGTCATAATATTTCAACAATTTTGGCACCTGGCGTTTATTTTTTTAACTTTTGTTCAAAAGAATATTATGGAAAGGTAACATACATACAGCCAAATATTAAAAATAAACCGATTGGAAGTGTACAATTCGATTTAAAAGTCTGGTATCACATATGAAACTTAGGGCATTTGAGGGCTAATAATAATCTCTTACACTGCGCCATAAATCACGCTAGGCGGTAATCGAATAAAGGGCTACTTTGAAATATAATCCTGTAATATAAGATAATAAAATTAAATGCAGTAAGATCCTGGTCAATTTTCCATACGCTCATCTGCGTTTCTATCGAACTCAAACAGTTGCACAGATAGTATATTGGCCAAAATTGTAAATATTAGGAGTCAATACGCGTAGGTACAATGATCGATTTTGAATAGAACCGTTATTTTTACCTTCGAAAGAACTGAACAAATACTGCACTGCGATCGAGGTTGAGCTACTAGTGATAACGATCGTGTTTGTGTAAGATAAATACAGAGCGATTACTCTTCCGATATTTTTTACGAAAGGCATTTTCATTATCAATATACTTTATACGCCTCCATAAATCTCTGGCTTACCCATAAATTGAAATTCGGGAAAAGTTCGTATCGAGAGTATAAAAAAAAATCCGCCATAATTAAACTATAATGCGGTATCGAGGGCTGTCCATCGCGAAGGCCGGTAGAGAGAAGTTTCATCATGCAGAGTTCTTCGAGAGAAATTCATTATGCGCCACGATGTTATAGCACTAGTATTATCGTATTAATCATGTAGGGCGACCATTCATTTAAATGAACAATCGTTTAATAATACTGCATACAGAGCTTTCCATATAAAGCGCGTCTGGGCCGTCCTTGTATTCGTTTCAGATTGTCTTTTCGATACGCGTTCAAACACACTTCGGTCTTTTGTGTCCAACGGCAGCTCGTGGCCTTCGGTTCTTATTTTACAATGTAACCTGACCTTCGCACGCCTTCCATCTTCGCGACGCAATCGATAACACTGTGGCACACGGCGACTCTTACCACAGTTTACACAAAATTCCTAGCATAGAGCTACAGTGGTGTAATGGATAGAAGCTCAGACTTCCACGCGGGAGACCCGTGTTCGAGCTAGACCCAATTGTCCCATGCGATGCGCTGTATACCGCAGTTCTGGTGATTCGGAACCCACTTTAAACGGTAACGATCTTAACAATCGGTGCCGAAAATGAATTTAAAAAAAAATGCCTAAAAACGGTGAAGCTTTAATTTGCAGTGAGCTATAAAAATCAATCCAACGGAAAACAGCGATTTATTCGAATGAATCTACAGGTCGACAGGCGGTTATCGCGCGCGGCGGTTGTAATGGGTTGCGGAAAGATTTTCCGCAACGGTCTATCCACATCCGCTCGACCTCCTGTAAACATCCAGGAACATCCAAGAAATACGATAATTAAATCCAGAATGCGCCTTAAATCAAGTACTCGCTCTCCCACGGGAATCCTCTTGGCGGGTAAAAAGCCAAAATAAACTACGACGCGAGGCGCATTACCTTAAGTCCCACATCGGATGCGGAAGATTGGGGAGGGAAAGGTTGAGGGAGAAGACGCGAGAAGCCCGTGCGGGTAGAGAGAAGTAGACGGTCGAAGTAGCAAGGTGCCGAGGCACCGATTGCTCCGAGGAAACTCACCTCCCCCGCAGGGCATCTCGACGATCAACCCTCTCGCTACCCCCTCTCCACCGAACAACCCTGCCTACTCGTCTCACGCCCTCGACTCTTCTTACTTTTCAGGCCAAGCCAGAAGCAGCGGCCGGGACACCCCGGGATTTCTTCCCCGAAAGAGGGGAGCGGAGGACACCGTCTGTATTTCCTTATTCAAGATGTTTTGAGAGCAATTTAACTTGCGCCCAAGACGCGACCGCCGGGCGGGGCCACCCTGCGCACCTGCCGACGAAAAAACAGGGGGAAGGGAAAGTACGCGGCTTTGTCGCTTTGCATAACGAGGTTACGAAGTGATTTGTCTCCGGCATTGGGGGGAGGAGGAGGATAAGAACGGTCTCGCGTGGCGAGATAGATTCTCCTTCGCCTCTGGACGAAGCCTCGTACCCTGATCCTGCTCGACACCGTGTAAAAAGATCAAAGGGGTGACGGGAAGGGAGGAATGACGTCGCGCTAGTGTTGATCTTGGCGGGTATACCGCTCCCGACGAGCTGGAGACGCCGTGGCCGACCCTAAGCTCGCCCCCAACGGTTATGCTGCTGGCGTTTCTCCGGGTGGCCGCCAGCAAATGCTGTCATGCTCCTGCCATGCCAGCCGGCGGCCCGGAACAGGCCGCTGGCCACGAGGACCCAACTGCGGACCTTCAGCGCGCCAATCTGCCTCGGAGCCCTGGATCACTGCCTCGGTGTGATAGTCGTCCTTGTGCTGATCGCCCTCGGAGGGTCACGTGCCGCGTCGGAGGCAGCGACGCGCTACGCCTCGCGCATCGTCGAGACCAAGAGCGGACAGATACGAGGGATTCTACAGGTATAGAGAGTTACGACATTAACCCTTTCACTGCCAAAATGCACGTAGATATATATGCATATACATGGACATGTGTGCATATATATATATGTTCATATGCAGGTGTGCATATGTATGTACGTACGTGCGTGCGTTGCATGCATGAGTATGTACGTGCATGCGTTGCATGCATACTGCGCACGTGCATTGTTGTATGGGCACGCGTGTGTGTACTTGCCTACTTATCGCCTTTTCAAAAAAGTAGACTTTTTTAGCGGTGCTTGTTCATTTTTTGTTTTCTCTCTCCAAGCTCAGGAATCAGACTTTCGATTAGGAAAAGGATTAATGCAGAGTTGTGATAATGTTTCACAGAGAGCTTTGTCGTAAGTAACTTTGTCGGATTACGGTAAACTGTGGCGTTTGCACGAACTATCGACGCTCGGATATATACTATAGAAAGTACTGACCGTGCTAAAAGCATCGTTGCATCGTCTACGAGGAAGAGTAAAACGATAGCCAGTGCAGAATTGTGACGATCGTTAACGATCGGGAGCTAATTTTATTAAATCAACGCGGCACCTTATATCACTTCTATCTGGCGTTAATTAACCGTATATCATGTTCGATGTTCGGCTAAAAGTACCTTCACTTCGTGTTAAAGTCGTGTTGAGGGATATCGATATTCTATAGGTGATCGAGTTAATGATTAATTGTAAATGAGTAACTTTATCAGATAAATCTGACGCATAACGCTTGTTCGAACTGTAGACTTTCCTGTAGGTAGACTTTCCGGAATTTTTAACGATTTATTCCCTCAGGATGATAGATCTTGTGCAGCTATGAAGGTATAGCGAATATACACATAAGTTTTGATCCTAAATATACCACGTGAAATTTTATCATATACCTTGGAATTTCATCTCCTTTGAAAGTCCGTTATTTATTTTGAATATCGAAACTTATTCGGATTGCTTTACAAACTACTGACTAATAATTGAAAAATTCATTGCATAAAGAATATTCCACTATGTTCTGTAAAGTACCCTGATAGATGTCCATAGATGTAATTGGACATAAAAGATCGACCGAATTGCGGGTTAAAACTAAAATTGAGATCTATCATTCTTATAAGTAAAGAAATAACTGAAAGAGTGCGTCCATTACGACCCTATCGGAATAACGAAATAAATTATGATTCATATGTCGACGATTATTCTCACGAACGGTCGTAAATATATCGATTCCCATCGTTTGCACGAGCTGCGGTTTGGCCGTAGTACTGGCCGTCGAAACTGTTTACACAGCAGCGTAACGTGCACGTTAACAAACCACGTGGAGAGGGAATAAACGGTTGGTAACACAATTTGTCTAGACATGAATTTCTGATCACTCGTTACTAAGAAAAAAAAATCGTATTCAATTACTGGTTTGTTGGAAACACTTTCGTACACCAATATATTTTGTTGTTGCTGTTGTTGTTGTTTCTTGGCATCGACTTTTGTGGTCATTTTGCCGTGGACCTACTGTTTAACGTGGAATCACAAAATATATTTTGTGAAAATACTGCTGCCGTTCAAAGTATAATCAAAACAAAATAAAAATTCTCTTGTTATGTGCAGGTTGACATTTTCCATGAGGCGCAACACGCTTCAAAGAGAACATGCGTATTACATTATTTTTGCTCCTCTTATCGATACGATATATCGTAATGATTTCTAATCGCTGAAACTCCCATACTCGAGTACAGTTACAATTCGTTCTCTAGACGAGTGGATATATCCAAGTAGATGAAACATGTTATAAATATGTATTCAGTACTGTAATACGAGGCAGGAATAATAGCGAGATCCAGAAGGTCTTGAGGGAAAATGAGAAACGATACGTAGAATCATTCAGATAGCTATCGATCCTCCTATTTTGGAATTCAGGCGGAAGAAGCGATTATCAAGCGAAAGGACAGATGGATAGAACTTCGATGTCGCTTCCACGACTAGTATGAAACTAAGAGCTCACCTGCAAACATAGTTTCGCTAACAGTTGAGGATCGAGGGAACTATAAGCATTTATCCTACAAATTGAACGCATTTCTGTAAGAAGGTTTACCCAACTGACTCCACTCTATCCGAACTTCTCTGAAGTATCGAAACAAGGATTCGTATAACCTTCAACAATTTTTAGCCAGATACACGAACATTCGATTAATTTTGAAAATTATTTTTCTCTAAATTTATGTTTTATATTATACAATATATATTTTAACGTCGTTTGCATTTTTGATATACCGATAGACATCGTCCTTTCGGAAAATGTTCGCCGTCAATCTTCAATGTCAAAGAAAAGCTACTTACTTCAATTACACGCAATAACATCATTTTGCACGAAGATTTACAATATTTTCTCACCCCTGCGTTTACTATCTTACGTATAAAGTTCATAGTACTTCCCTTCTCAGTACCTAATTTCCCAACGTAGCATAAAATCTAAATCACGCTTTGCACGAATCTTCTTTAAACGATTCGTTTGAAAAATGATCTTATAATAATCAGGAATAAAAAAAAGACGAGAGAAGAAGCACGATCGCCCACGGAAGGTTGCGACCTGTGCACGCTCGCATAATTTTGGTGGTTTTTATCGGAGTCTTAATGTGAGTACACCCGAACGACGCTGCATCCGCCTCAAGGAAATAGTGCCGATATTTTTTACGAAGTGCCTCCTACGTTACGGACGATACGCTTCACAAAAGCTCGTGACAGCGGAACTAATATAACGGTACAGAAATCGAATTTCCATGGAGGACAATCCGGCGGCCTGTCGTACGGCCGGGCCGAGGCATTTTCATAGCGTCGATCAGTCAGTCGGACGAAGCCGATTTGACGTTTACTGCGGCACTAGGTACGCGGGACGGTGGACATCAATTACGTCTAATAGATATTCATATCGACAAGAGGAAGGATCGATGGACGTCCCATGATTTTATAACCAATTCTGCGCCGCTACGGAAGTGGCCGGTCAATTTCTCTTTCTCTTCCTCCCTTTCTCTTTCTCTTTCTCTCTTTGCCTCTCCCCCCTCTCTTTCTCTCTCTCTCTTTTTTCAGTCCCGTCCCGTCTCTCTGTTTCTGTTGCAGAAGTACGCACGGACCATCGAGCGTGCCGTAGATTCCAAAAATATATTCATATCGCGCAAGAGCGCCGAATTTTGAGCATCCGACCGCGTTCATCCGCACAAAACTGCACCTCTGAAAAGGCGTTAATCCTTTCATTCGGCTACGCAGTCGGTCTGTATAATCAGAGGTGTTCACCTTTGATGCCCCTAAATCCAAGTGGATTCCTTTTGACCCTCGAATAAAGTGTCTCAGGGGTGCCACGAAAAACGTAAACCGAGAGCCTATCTTTAACACTGTCATTACGCTGACACGATGGCGGTTGAATATAGTGCACAGAGGTACGATTAATTTCGAGGCAATGGCTTAGGCTGATTAAACAGAGTTTAGTGCCATTCATATTTTTATTCATTATTCCGAATACTGCAGATATAATGCAATAACGATGCTATCGATAATACATCGCTTAGTTATATTAATTCCACACATCTAAAATTTTATTTCTTCGAAACCCATATTGTGTCTGCACAAGCATAAAAGGAAAATTATCGTTATTATAAAAGTATTATTTAGCCATCCCAGGTGTCAAAAATCGCACGCAAATTACGAAAGCATAAATAACCGTGCGGCTTATATAAAAGGGGGAACACAGTCGGTGCACATTCAGTCAACTGCGTTACGAAGCTGTCTTTAATCTTAACATCGAGCCATGATGACTCCTCATTCCTTCTTGCTCGAGACTGAAACGCACACCCGAAATCGATACTCAGAAACAACTTACGGGCTTACTCATCATTTGTTGATTAACAGAAGTAGATTAAGAAATAGAATATTTTATCAGTTAGAACTAATTGGAAATACTTAGAACAGAAATAGACAGAGAAAGGGCAGATGCGAATATTGCAGAGGAAGGAAATGCCACGCACGACGATAAGACTCAAGGCGCGAGCATGGATTTCGAATAAATGAGTCGTATGATCGACGGTCGGCTCCGCGAAAGAAACTTATGAATATGCTAATCGGTGTAAATCCAGAGTAATGAGAAGAGCACGGCGGGGGGGGGGGTCGACAATGCGCGGACAAATTGTAACGCGCGTATGGGGGCCGTTGCACGCAGCCGTTTTAGCAAAATTGCGAACCCGTAATTTACCGGCCTTTTTTCCAACAGTCCCGGCGGATGGATGGATAACGAGAAAACTTTTTCGCTCAGGACGCTTCGTGGCCTTTACATTACGTCGTAACGTGCCGCAACTCAGGGTATTCGTTTTTGTCCGCCCCGCTCGGTCCATTTCCCTCGATTGAGTACCGTACGCTTCTGCAGAAGGAAAACAGTGCCGTGTCAATCGTCTACCCTACATCGGCCTCGACGTTCCGCACACGTGTATATCCATAATACATAAGTGTGTATGCGCGCGTGTGTGTAAGAAAAAATGTGTCCCCCGATGCAAATATAAATGTAGGATGGAGCAGACTTCTAACTCGTTGCTGCTTCTATCGTGTATTCTTGAGCGCGAGAGATTTCGTACATTGATTCACGTTGGTTCGATCGGTTATTTTAATCGTCTAACATCTATTGTATCACGATGGTTTAGAAGGTAGCCGTTTATTCCGGGCTTTCGCAAGTAAAATTCCTCGCGATCTTTGGATCTTACATTACTTTATACATCATTTAATACTTTATACAAGGGAGAATATCTCTTTTACAAGGTATATATATGTTTATTACAGTAAACACTATAGTAAATGCGTTTCTTCTTCGTATTACGCGTTGTTCAATCCTTCCGCAAACGAATATCCCAGTAAATATACATATAATAATATTAATTCCCTATTCGGCTTAAATTTATCTCCCTTTAACGAGTTTCTGTTCATTCGATTAAACGCACGCAGCGCCGGAATATTAAATTTGCTCAACGCATCAGAATACGGCGTTACCTTCGCTAATTTGATTACATTAACCCACGGCTAATTTGTCGAATTTTTGCGATTCAGTTTTAGAGAAAATGCCGGTGAAAATAATTTCATTTTCTTCGAGGTCTATTGAATTTTTTTCACATTCATGCCCGCCGAAACTTCGCCCGGAGCGTAACTGCGCCCAGGTTCATCCCGGAGCTTCCACCCGTGCGTCATTGACCGACCGCGTGCATATTGGAATAAATTTATCTCGAGCTTCCCACCCCGCCGTCCTTTTTTTTTCTCCGCGCTTCTCGTCTCGTTATACCACCCACCCTCGCTCCTCCCCCTCACTCCTACCTCCGCCCTTCGCTTCCAATTTATTAGAGGGCCAAAAAGGAGCAGACAATTTTTCCAGAAAGTTCCGCGCTGGAATTTTCCGCGGAGGCCCCCTCCCCCCTCCCGCCACTTTTCCAGCAGGCAAATTCCTCATCCTGCCTAGCCCCGAGCCGAACCCCAAAACTTTTTCCCCGTCCTACAAATAATGAAAATTACGATCACATCCGTCGGCGGCCGATTTCGAAATAAAATCGTCTCCTGCCCGAAGGAGGTTATAATAATACGGGAGAGGTTTCGAGGGCAACTCACGGAGCTCTCCGCTGCGCGCCTCTTACTTCTCCGACGAGGAAAGCTCTGGAGGGAATGTGGCTAGAGCTGGCATAACGCGGTGCTCTGATGGCACGATTTTTGTGTAATGAAGGCCAATTAGGACACGTGAACGACGCTCGTATACCACGGATCTCGAGATTGAAATGCATTCAGAAACATCCTCCGTATACATATCAACCATTTGTATCCCCTGAATCCAATGTCTCGATTCTTTAAAAGAGTAAAAATGTAATTGGCCTGATAAAAATCGATTGTTGAGGAAAAATATAAAAACTTTTCTCCTTATTCTTATTCGAAGAATCTTTTGTAACGTATGATATTTTTTCTTCGATTATTTAATTTCATCGTGTCATAATTATAATTTAATGACGTAATAACGCAACACTAACATGACCACTGCTGGACTGCTGTAATAGTAACCGCGAATTCAAAGAATGCAAATAATTGTAGTTTATACCACAGGCGGACTAACGGGTAAATTATTTGACAATCGTGTGGTTGCAACATGAATTTCAGGTTTGTCACATTGACAGGAGGACGAGTGTAGTAGATGTCGTTACAAGCCGTAGGCGAGTAAGCGAGAACCGCACGAATCCTCCTGAGCTGCAGTGGTGTAGTGGATAGAAGCTCGGACTTCCATACGGGAAACCCAGTTTGGAATACGCCCCATCACTGATGTTTTTCAATGTGATATGCATACTGTAATTCTGGTAGTTCGGAACCCACCTTAAACAGTAGATCCTACGTCAAATGATGTTAAAAATGAATTAAAAAGAAAAGAAATCCTCCTGTCAATTTGATATAAACCTTGAAGCGAATGTTGTAAATCACGATTATCAGATTAGCCATTTATCCACCTGTAGGATACATAGGTTTTTGGTAACCCTGTTTTGGAAGTTCAATTCGAGAGGAATATATTTAATCGCTCTTTGTACACTTTCGGATTATGTCGTGTACTGACATTGTGATTAACCAAGTTGAAGTTGATACATTCACATGAGTGATTTCAGTTGAAACGGTAAAGTAATGAAGGACTTTTCGCGCTAGTGCAATAAAATGAAACGTATAGACAATGGTGAAAAAACACTTTCGCCACAAGGCACAGCGCAACAAAGATTGAATCTTCAACGCCGGTATTGCGAGAAAAATATTTTATTATTTTTATATTGTGACGAGTCATGTAACAACGCTCGCTTTAAATCTTATTATATTGCATAAATCGACCGGCAGCCACCTCTTTATTCAAACCCTGCTGTGCGCCAAAAATAAGCTTGGTTTAATTCCCTGACAAATTATACACATATGTGATTAATGCCAGGAAGTTAAATTTGTTCCGGCAATGTATTGCGCCATATGATTGTATTACCTTAATTGCCAAGTAATTAAGGTTACGTTAGCCTCGTGTTGAAACTGCGGTCTGTGCACCGGCTTTCCGCAACAATCTGCCAATAATAATAGGCAGATCGTCATGCTATCCCAATTACCGGAGGGTGACATTATGTGCCATACAAACGGCGGCTGACACGTACGCTTTCGCGGCTAATCATGCATCGGTAATAATCAAAGGGTTGTAACGAATTTAAAATATGTACACACGCGGTTAACGATCAAAATTCGGCGTTAATCTGGACCGCGTGTATTACCCACTGATCGTTAAAATACATTTATCGATAGAAATACTTTCCCTAAAAGACATACTACATTGTCGATGCATTATTCCTTGCTCCTTCTCTTCCTAAGAATTGCACATGTACTCGATTTCCGTAGCAACGGAATATTCCTCATTATAACCCAATTACCAAAATTAGTACATGTGCTAAAGCTACTACTAATGCCAACAATAATCGACCTTTATCCTCTATTCAAAAAATAAAGAACAGTACCAAGTAAACTTGGTAATGTTACGACTTAATTCAACGATCCATATACAACAAGCACAATGTCTTTGTAGATCATAATAAAAAAGCTCCCAGTAAAAGGAGCTTGCCCGTTAAATATCGCTACACAATCGTCCACCAATCGTGGTGTTAGTACTAAGGTACTATCGTCCAGACAAACGTTACCTGAAAATTGTTCCTATAAAGCGAAGAATCTCCTGCATAAACCAAAGAATAATCTCCTGGATTTTCCGGTCGATCTATTTATTGCGGTGGCCCATGCCAGGGCTTTAATTTTTAAGCACGGCCGACCCACCGTTCGTGCGTCAGCGAATGTATTATGCATCTTAGGTACCGGCATGTATGTACGTTACCCGCATATGCACGTTCGCGTTGTGAAAGACCTCTTTATGCTGCTCACCGACCGAAACAGATTTGGAGGGCTCGAAATCTAGCCTCGCCAGGATATCGCCTGTTAACGGATTCGCATAACTCACCCGGGCGATAACGGGAACGATTATACGCATTCCTTATTCGTTCACGTTCTTTGTACTCTCTTGTAAATGGAAATGAAGTGTGGTATATACTGTATAAGGTACATATCGGGGAAAACATCGTAAAAGTGAGACAGGGATGTTAGATGCTTAGTTGGATTATAATCGTCGAGAATGATGTGCTCTTTGTAAAGGTGGTGAAGGAACGGAAAAGTATATAGTATAAGTATCAATATAAAGTGTAAAGTAACGGAAAAAGTCTGAAACTTGGAGGCAGATAGTCCGTGGTTCTAAGATTATTAAGACTGAAGAACCTTTCTATAATTTAAAATCTACCTTAAAACAACAAGTCTGAGGTTAAATGATCGTAATAGTCGATACTGAAAGTCAATGAGAAATAAGAATGATGCATCGCTCAAGCTGTTGTTACTGTGTGAATAATAATACTGCAAATAACGTTCAACGTTCTTCATGACAATGTTCGTAATACAGTTTATAATACTCCGAAGAAATACAGAGAGGGATGAAGTGAGCGTGGGGTAAAAACTACTGACGCACGAATGATTTAAACACATTACGATATTAAAACATTGAATGAAAATATTATACATCCTGCTTTTTACTTATCTGACAGACGCAGTTGATAGGAGGCCATGCAACAGGTTCGATAATAAATCGCAATTTGATGAATTCAATCGCACTTAATCAGAACAACTTAATGCTTCCAAGTATCGTAAAATTACACATCATTTACCAGAGCAGGATTTAATTTCATTGCCTGATTATATGCAGGGATTCTATCTCTCGCCTTTGTTTTCTTGCTGATATCCGTCAAAGCCACGATTAAATTTCTGTAGAAGTATTGGACATGTACACTGGAAAAAATCTATTTTTATTTTATATGCACCAACAACGGAGAATAAGAAAAAAAAAATCAGGTAGCTAGGCAATGAATCCTCTATACTAGCTTTACTACGCTCAATATCGATTTCATATCTCACAGACATCAAAAGCGCAACGCAAAAGTGATTCGAAGATATGTACTCTGTTCGCGCGCTAGTCGATGGAAAAGTTTCGTCCCAGCGACATCTTCAACTTCGTGTAACACGGCGATCGATGAACGAATTCTGAATATACAAAATATTTGCACCCACTTGTTCGCCATAAAAGTGAAACGTAACAGTACACATTACAGCAGTATCTTCTTTAATAACATCTCTTACATTAAGCAACATATCTTTCAAATATAGTATAAACTATTCTAACCAATTTAATCATTAAATTTGAGAAATACATAATATACGCAAGTACCTAAGTTAGTATGTAATCAGTCCCCTTGTAAAAAATCTTGAAAACATTGCTATCCTACAAAGAAAATAAGGGATGATGTAAAAATTTGTTTGCTTCTTTTTACAGTGTTAAATTCGCGTGACATAATTCCATGGTAGAAGGTAATGAAAAATCTGCAGAGCCTAACCAAATCTCCTTATTAGTTCGCCTTATTAGTTTGTTTAATTTTTGATACCATTAACAGTAGAACAAGACCAGCAACGAGTGTCGTCTCACACGACAGGAATGACTCTGTTCAATCTTGCACTACATCATTGCACCTCTCTGTTAAGATGCTTCCCCTCCTGAAGAGGTTTCGTACGACACAAGGAATACCGATAGAAGCATATCGCACCGAAGGCGTCGCGGTGCTTCGATTTAACGGTTTACCGCTTACATTTTTTTGGTGCGCGAAGAGGGAGAATGACGCGAACGGAAGGGAGAAAAAGGGGCGATAATTGACCGAGCACTGTAGAGTGTCGTCGCCTCGCGGAAATCAATCGCGGCGCCAGGGGAAATTCGCGATCACGGCCGACGGAAAATAATGCGCCTCCAACCAGTTCGATGGCATTAATCCTGTTTTGTGGGCAATTTAGTTTCGAAATATCGTTTACAACGGACGAAGATCGTTTACTTTTAATCCTCCTGTCGATGGAGATTTTTTTCGTAATATATGATCAATGGAAAGCAATACCTGAAACTGAGTGCTGAAAAATTATATAATCTCGTGAATGTGCATTGTAAATGTACATTGATACATTTAGCGTTGCGATGTAGCTGCGGTATTTTTTAAAGGAGTATAGGCTAAAGACTTTTACTAAAGACACCCGCGTTTACCATTATGAACAATAGGCAAAAATAAATAAAGACTATTCTTGCATAAAATTGGAATAAGACAATAGAAAAAGGTTTTCCTCGTTTATCGTCATAACTCGTACCACACGTAAGTTTACTATTTAATAATATGATCGATTATCATAATTTATTCTAGTCAATTTTTCACACAGGCCATTTTTATAATGAATAGTGAAAAAGGCGCAGCCTCGAAGAACCCTTTGTTGCGCACAGAATACGACGGACGGAATTGCTTTTGTAAATCGAAACGACAAACTCGAGAGCGCGATGTAAGAAGGTTTGAAGGCATCGCCAGCACGATCGTTAAAATCCCATAATTCCGCGCTGAATTACGAGGGTTAGCGGGATTATTGTCAACCGAAAGGTTTAATGCCCTCGAAAGTGCATCGTGAACCAGAAGGTTGGCGTGCGGGCGCGAAACAAATCTTTCGAACGGACCTTCTCCCTTATGATTTCTTCAATAACGCCGAGACGCCGAGACGTTAATGGAAATCCGTGATTTCGAGTTCAATGCGGTCTCGCCGTGCCTCGAGTACGACTTTCAACGAGCATTCCGTGCCAGCGGTGCCCTGGATACAATTATTTTATTTCTCGCCGCTCTTTCATTCGGGAAACGTACCCGCATAATACTCAGTACATCGTGCTCGTGGCCGTTCTTAACATCGTGAAATACTACGTGCCGCACCGCGCCAGTTTATTCAGCGCGGTAACGAGGAAGGTCGTGTTAACCCGCACCCCACAAGTGCCCCCAAATTGGAAAAGACACGTTAAGTCATTGCGAAACATTAATATGCGCGGCGCCATTCCTTCCATCGTTTATTTGTACAACTAAATGCTCCCCTCTTTCGTTGTACATATTACTCTGGTATTGGAAAGTAGGTATTTTACAAGGAAGTTGGCGATTAAACCGAGATCTCGAAGTTTGGACCCACTTCGCTTTCCGAGACGATCGATGAAGCGGACTATGCGGTTCACAGTCCATCCTTAGCTCCGGCCAAGAGCAGTGGCCCGCGGATTAAGTGTAATCTTTGAAACACGTTTCGGTCTCCCGGTTTTGAAAAGGTATTTAGCATTTATCGGCGAAAGAAAGACTCGCCTTTCGAGGTACGGCCCGAAGAAAATGCGGAATTGGCAGGCAAAAGGATTTGTCCAACTTTTAATCGCTCTCCCTTTAGTATTTCCCAATAAAATCGTGGTGAAGATCGTTAATGGGAATTCGTGATTTCGAACTCGATGCCACCCCCTTTTTTTTTGTCAGCTTCTATCGGCGCACCCGGAGGTGCAATTAACGTCGACGCCCACCAAACGAGATTTATTGGCCCCCCCCTCCCCGGTATAATTGCTTTCAAGATGCGGCCGAATAGCAATTTTTCCTTTACAATTGCATTCGTGGAAAGTGGTTATCGAGTTTCGCTTAACGAAGAAAGCCCTGGCGGTGGACTTCGGCGGAAGCGGTCCGGCGAAATTGCGGCGCATAACGACAGGGCTCTTTCCAGTTTTTCGCGAGTTTGAATACCGGCGAGAATGTGAAACGTTTCACGTGTAGTGAACTGTCGACGTTCGGAAAATGTCCTTACTAAAATTACGTGATTATCGTTGAGTTTCGAGCACGTCGCTTCGCAGTATTGCGATCGTTGAGCAAATTTTTACGATTCGCACGAGTGACATGCGTGTATTTAATTAGGATTTTATACTTTTCATCTTCATTTTTACGCGCGCTTACATCATGATCATGGTAATGTTGTTTTTAATTTATTGCAACTGTTAAATGGACGTTGCAGATGCGTAATAACATAAAATATAACGTCAGAAAAACACTTTGAAAGCACTTATGAGAGAGATTAATAAATGTCCTCGTTTGGCATTGTATAGTTTGTTTGAAAAAATTATAGTTTAAAGTATTTTTACAATACTTTAACGATTTCGTACTTTTTGAATCTACTTACTAAACGTAACGAAATATTTTAAAATGCCAGGAAAGATTGGTAGTAAGTAAAAATACGCTTTGTAAAAATTCAAGATATATTTATTATTTTTAAGGAACAAAGATTTTCCATTAGCTCCTTTCAAATATGAATACAGCTTTATGGAGAATACGAAACTAAAATCCTTAAAGTGAAATTTGCGCTTGCGGAGAGAGAAAATAGTCGCAGGTTATTCCTGATGAGTGTTTAGCCAAGCTTTCACAAGATGAGAGGAACGCCCTGTTCACTTATCCGGCAGTATTACTTTGTTAAGCAGTGACGTATAAATCTCCAGTCCTGAATCTCTGCTCCTTTTGCACCGCTCCATTTTTTGTCTTCACTCGAAAACCCTTTTTTTCACGAACCGCTAAAAACACACGTTTATCCTGCACGCGAATTATTGTAACCGGCAATCGGCGCACATTCAAATATTCGTGCATACGACTTTCGGATAACAATCGGTAGTTAGAAGAAAATATGAGCACAGAGAGCTTTGATTGTTATATCTTCCGATCGAGTACACAATTCGGGGCACAATGGATACCTCATTTATTCATACGACCGTGCGGTGATATAGTGGTTAAATCCCAGCAATTTACTCAAGTTCCCATAAACCAGGGGTTATCGAACGCGGGAGGTAATTAGGTAATTAGTTTCTGCTAACACAAACGGCCATCCTCCGCCAAAACGTCGCTGTGTAAAATATAGCGCTTGTATTCGCCACTACAGCGGATAGAAGTATTGCTAGGGTATACGCAAAGTTGAGCTCTCTGAATTCTATTGCTTATTGGAAAGACACGAGGACCTCTTTTGTCAATATCGGTTAATCCAGATATATTTTATAAATTTACAATATTTATTTATTTTTTTTTATTTTTATTCACTTTTGGCACCGACTGCTAAGCTCATTTCGCCTAGAACCTACTGTATTAAGCTGCAATATACATATCACATGGAATATTTATCCGCTATACCACCCTATTACTCTATTTACTGTATCATGTGATTAAAAAAAGTTCTTGCATACGCTATTCACAAGATAGTTTATGTTTGAATAAAAAAGCTTTGATATTATAAAAGGTTATCGGCTGAAAAAGGAAATAAAGCTTCAAAGCATATTGTTGCTGATAATGTTTCAGGAATTTAACAGCAAACACCTGGATCCGGTGGAAGTGTTCCTAGGAGTACCCTACGCGGCACCACCCGTGGGCGATCTGAGATTTCGGCCACCCATCTCGCCAATCCCGTGGAACGGAGTTAAATTAGCGGATTCCTTTGGCGCCGTTTGCCCCCAAAATTATCCGGACATCAGTAACGACACTGCCGCGTTATTGCAGATGCCACTCGGCAGGTATCAGCAGCTGAAACGCTTGCTCGTATTTTTGAACAACCAGAGCGAAGACTGCCTCTTCTTAAACCTGTACATACCTGGAAGCGGTAAGAATTATTACCAATTCATATTAATTTTATCTTTATCCCTATTAAGATTGGACGATCAATTCCTAGGATACGTTGTATAACGTTGAACAGTATTTGATGCAGAAAGAATTACTGTGTTATGTATGCATTCTCAAAGTTATTAAGAGTCGTCGATAATATCTTGATTTCACTCGAGAAAAATGAAGAAAAATATCTTTAACTGTACCTATGCGACATTAAAAAAAATTGACAGCGTGTTAGAATTCATTTTTAACATTGTAGAGAGAAATCGGTTGATGCGATTTTCCGAAATATTGGCATATAAGGACCAGCTTGGCAACCAAATAATTGATTTTAGACAACGCCAGGAACGAATGTGGATTGTGGCCAATTAATTTGGCCGGGTGCATTGCGACCTGATGCGGAAATTTAATTTTCTGCGAAACCAATAAAAGCAGCGTGCTAATCGTTTCCTATCACTTTATGCGGTGTTAACGACCAAAGTGCGATTTTACCAGGAGCCTTTATTATCTATACCGGAATACGGGCGTTTTATCGCGTGTGTAAAACCGTGACCAAATGATTCAAAATTACATGTTTTTCTATTAAGGTTGCAAACCGATTTATGCGCATATGCTAAGCGCAAATTGTACCCTTTTGGCTGGACGTATCCCTTTCGCGTGTTCTTTATGTCAAATGAATTTTAATTTGACACGTTCATTCCGCCGGTAATATTCTGCACGCTAACATGTTTCTTTACAACCTTCCCGCAATTAAAACCCACCTGGAAAACATTGTCTCAAATTCAGAGAGTCCCCGCCGTGGTTTACAAAGTAAAGAAAACAATTTGTTTCGTGGTACCGTGCGAAAAACATATTTTTCGTGAAAAGCATTCTACAAGCGTAACTTGTACAATGTTCTTTATTAAAAATATGTTCCGTACAACGATACTATAAAAGACAATCGAGAAAAAAAATTCTCGCAAATTTCTAAACAAAAGGTTTTTTTACATAAATGTTTATTTTGATGAAGAAAAGCCTATTCTTCTGAAAACGTCCTTTCTCCTTTACGATCCAATCCATTTCTACACTCATTCGACACTCCAATGACGTATCGAATCTAAACACTAAGCCTACCAAAACGATCAAAATGACCGGTTAGTCGTTTCTTAGAAAAATCGCTGCACTTTGTAATCGAGCATTTTTTGAGATTTTCCATGATTCTACAGCAGAGTGTGAATCATTCTGTCGATTTATGGACCTCTCTTTTTAACACCTTTTTTGTTTAAGGATATACATGGTATATATAAATATGTTCAGAAAGTGGCTGAAAAGTTTTATGTCAAGCCTACATTCGATGAAAAAAATAAGAATAAAGATGGTCACGATACTGCATTAGCGATAACGTATCCATTGAAGTTAACGCGGACGTAGGTCGTTTGCACTCCCACATCTGTACAGGACGCGAAACACTAAAAATCCAATAATGCAATTTCGGTTGAAGAGTCAGGAGTAATTTGCGCGTATATTCTTATGGTAAACCGGCCCTTTGATATTGCGGTTTCCCATTCGTAACTCGGCCGCCCCAATGAATTTCAAGCACGAGTAATTCATTCCTTTCGGGGTGCGCCATTTAAAATGGCTTCATTAACCGTATTATTCCACGTGGATACACGCACGCAAATCCCGCGACATTTTCAACTCTTTCCCGTAAATTGGCCATTTTCGCGGCCTCAATTAGGCGCCCCCGAGGAATGATATTCGCGGGCACAAAGTGTTACAATCAACGTCCGAGTTCCTCGCGAGCTTAATCCGGCGGAACGAAAGATCCTTAGGGATTGAATTATATAATTTCCCGTAGTGCGGGCGTAGCAATCTGCACGCATATTCTTAAGGCAAATTGCGAGTCTTTGACGTTGCGGTAACCCGTTTGAAAGTTCGCCGCGCCCGATGAATTTCAATCTGGCCAATTCTACACGGCGACAATTTTCTCCCAACGCCGGAGTTTCCCCCGACGAGCTTTCTGGGCGGATCCTTACAACGCGGACCGTAATGCGGAATCACCGAGGTTACAAGGCTGTGAGATCGCGGAAAGGGTTAATTAACTGGCAACAGCTGTCAAGGTTCTTCGGCCCGCGACAATTACCGAGCATACTCGTACAAAGGACAAAGGAAGCTCGGGGTGGACCGACACTAAACGTATCTACGACGGATCGTACGCTAAAAATACGGATTACTATGGATCCCGCTCGTGGAACGTGCTTTATCGCGGGCTGTAAAACCATATTGGAGTGCTAGTAGCGCAGTTGCGGAGGTAGCCTGTAAAAACTCTCGAGAAATCGTACGAGCAGATTTACTGTACTAGTCAAGTGTTATGAAAGGCTATAGGTGTAGATTTATAAAAATAATTTAGGCAAAAAACTTACTTTATTTTAAAATATGAAAACGAATTATGCGAAAGAATAATGGTCGATGCAAAAATAAAAAATACAGCTATTCAAGTGTAAAGAAAAATATTGACGTATATTGACGTATGTTGGAAAACGCTAATAATGAAGTACGTAAAGATATAAATTTTACAGCTCTCGTTTATAATGTTAAAAATAATGACATGTAGAATAATCAATGACAGTAATTTCTTGTATAGCGTAATTAAATAAAAAACAACTTGTTACATATACGAGGATTTAAAGAGAGTCATTGATTTAATTTTCAGGATCTCGAGGACTGGAAGCACCCTATGCGGTAATGGTGTACGTTCATGGTGAAAGTTTTGAATGGGGATCGGGAAATCTATACGATGGATCCGTATTGGCCAGCGCTGGTCATGTTATCGTCATTACGCTTAACTACCGTCTTGGGATCTTAGGTGCGTATTGCATCAAAATTTACACCACAGATGATAACAGTATAAAGTATCATCATATTAGTGTAAGCATACGCACTGAAATCATATTTTATAAGACTATGACCGAGTAATATTCCATATAAATAATTCCATACATGTTTTAAACAATCTGAAAGATTTGTATACACACATAATATTTCAATGCGCTTGCAATGATCACTACTTTGCAATGAAGAAACAAGTTTGTGGGAAGTTTGCAAACGTGCAATATACTTAAACATTAAGGGTCGGATTAAAATGTGCATGAATCTGCAAACTTTTATTATTTTCTGCACGGGAGTCTTTTTATCTTCATTTCACATAAACCTAATGTTATAACCAAGTGTACTCTACGTATCGCGTGTACAGTACACCTATGAACGCTTATGACCACTTTCGAACTACCCCGTAGAAAAATAAAATAAAGCAGAGGGTATCTATAATGTACACAAAGGTTTCGACAAAGCATAACACGAAGAAGATGTAGAAAATATTTGGTGGCATTCACGAGGACAGGTACATCGGAACATTCCACTCCCAAATGTTTGGCATTCTTCCAGGATTCTTGAGGACTCGTCCCTTTCCTGATAGGTCAACCGGCTCTGGCGGGAATCTCGCTTTAAAGGATATCGCCATGGGCCTCCGTTGGGTGCGTGAAAACATTGGTGCTTTCGGCGGTGACCCGAGCAGGATAACTTTAATGGGTCACGACACCGGCGCCGCCCTCGTGAATCTTTTATTGCTGGCTCCCTACAGTAAGGGTAAGCAGAGATATATATGTTCAGCAACAGCTTGCTAGCGGCATAATCCGAGGGCCACCTGGCAGCAAACTTTGGGATTGAACTTACATTTTGAAATAGCTCCTCGATTTTAATCGGACCGCGCAAAGTGTCTATTCGCCTTTGAGAAATCGATACTCCCTCTAAAAGGCTTAATAGTAATTCTAATTTACGTCTCGAATTCCATTTTTCTCCCACTCCATGTTGTTGCTTAACGTACGATCTTATTATACTACTACGTACTTATACTACTGATGTACGATTATTCGGTTGAATGATATTTTTGATTAAAACTCGAAGTTGTTTTACGTTCATAATCTCGGGGTAAACTCAACCCTGAAAACCCATTCTGCTAACTGGGCGATATTAATCTTTATGCTGCTGTTGGGCTTGCTGTCGTATATCAATTTTAACGTATAGTGCAGAATTCGTAACGCATTTCCATTGTTAGTAAAGTTCGTGTATCTAAAGATAAATCGAAGGAAGAAGAGTTATATGCGATAAGAGAATATTATAACAATGTCAAGGTGATGTATTTGTTAAGAAATTCAAAGGTGTTTCATCACGATCTAAAAATATTATTTATGTGATGACAGAAAATTCAATAAAAAATTTATATCGCATAAGTTATAAACAAAAATATAAATTTAATTTCATAGCTACTTTTTTCTAATTTTATATAGATATGTGCAAAAATAATATTATTAATAAATAACAATGACCGTTAATGCTGGTATAATATAAAAAAAGTATAAAAAAAAAAGGTAAAAGTATAATATATAGGTAAATAACCAAATGATCGTTCTATTAAAGCCCGTCGATATAGTGGTGTATGAGAAAGGCACCTATACTGCAGATAATTAATTTTCTCGGGACCAATTTCATAGTATCGGCGGTCGAAGAAAGGACACGCTTTGAAGAAGTGGCCACAAGTGACAAAGCGCGCCACTCTGTTCCAAGCGATGCGGACGACAATGTAATTTTTGTTACCATAGTACAAGACAGGCCAGATTAAACTTCTCACTTCGTCCTTCATGCAGAATTGTGCTAAAATCCCCTACGGAGATAAAATTCTGCAATGATAAAACTCCGAGAATACTGGTGCCTTCTAAGAAAAATATACGCTCTACTAAAAGCATCGTAAATATTCTGTCGCGGTAAATGCTCACTATACCGGGCAAATATGATTATGATGCTTTAAAAGTACGGAATTCGCTAAAATTAAGTACTACGAATACATCCAACGTCAAGAAATAATCAACAAGCCATGATTGCGCAGAGAAGTTCTGTGCGCTATAAAACGACTATTTTTTTGATAAAGGAAATGGCATATCAAAAGTTAGACCCAGTGCCAATTTCCAACAGCATTCAGATGTTGATCTGCATACTACACTACTAAATAATTGTGCGTAAAAGGAAACTTTTTATAATCAAAATTGGTTTTAGTTATGAACTAATATACTAAAATCTGAAAACAGAAGAACGGATACTCATAACCGCAATATAAAATATGTATATAGTGTAAACACAAAATAAGCACGAAATGAATGGTTCTGATGTATTATATCTTTATGCGAATAATGATAATCATATCAGCTGTAAAACTAATGTAATTATATAGTTTTCATTTAAAGGAATCGCATATAATTCTACGTTGAAAACCATTAACACGATTTCTATGAAAATTTTAAATTACGCGTAGAAGTGTTACTTGCCAAACTGCGTAATTAAAAATATAACTACACATATAAAGAAAACAAACATAGCACGAGTGGTACAAAAATTAATTAGTAATAAAACATTACGAAAAGCCTGTTAAAATAAAAAATATAGTTCAGTTGGTACCCTGTCTTAAACTCAGAATGCCGCTCGAGAAAGTTACATCGCGTCTGGTGAGTCTCAAAATTAGACTTTTGTTCCCGATGTGGAAATTGCGCTCAAGTTTTCCGGACAAGGTACATGCTTCTCGGTATCTTTTGACAATTACGGCCGTATACTTGGTATCTCGCGAGACTTACGAGTTCCCAGTTTTCGTACTACAACGCGTCCAATGCGAAGGAATGGAGAAAAAGTACGGCTGAGCTTGAAACTGGGCAAAACCTTCGGAACAAACAATCAGCTGACGGCTGACCCGGAAATCAAAAATGAGAAAACAAATACTTATCTGTATCCGCGGAAGAATCAACTTGGACGGATAGTAACAAACGTACAAGTCTGCGTGAGATAAGAGATTTCATGCTCGCTGAGATGATCGACTATTGATTATTACATAATTATATTAATCATTTTTTTCAATATTATTAATACTATTATCAAATTAAGTTTATAACACAGATCTAAAAGTTAGAAATTTCTCTTGCTCTCCTCGAATTCCGAGTTAACACCAAACCTACTGGCCAGACCAAGATAACCGGCAACTTAAATCTTTGAAAAATTATAGAACCGTGGAACGCCATGTTTTGTAAGATTTTCCATGATTTCGTTCCAGCACATAAATCGATACATTAATATACCGACATTTCTCCTTTGCCCCCTTCTTCTTTAAGAACAAATTCAGTACAACTAAATATATTTAGCGAATATATTCATTAATATTCTTATACAGACAGAGAGAATACATTATTAATATATTTGGTCCAACTAAATATATCTCGAAAGTGGTTGCAAGGTTCAGTATTAAGAAACACCACCGTAGACGCTTCCTGGTCGGTGGAGTATCGCCGGCGTTTAAAAAATCCTCATCCGGCGGAAGTCTAGATCGAGGGGGCCGAGAAGGAGCCCAGTGGATGGGGGTAAGGAAAAAAGGAGCTGCGGTGCTAGGATGCAGAAGAAGAGTAGTTTTACCGGCGCTACCCTTGGCTAGGTGAATAGAATTTGCGTGCACGGCGAAATGCACTCCTGTAGATGTAAACTGTTTGCGCCGTTTCCGGTGGAACCGGGGCCGCGGGAAATAGCCGGGCAGGCGAGCGGATCCGGTGCAGAAGTCACGGGCATCCAAAGAGAAGCACGGCCTCCTCCTGCCTTGGCGGATTTCTCGGCCTTCCCTTTTCTCCATGTCCGTTTCTCCTCCCTCCACCCATCTCGCCACGCTGGCCGGCTACTCCTTGGGGTCGCTCTTGCCTCGAAAGGAAACACGCGTGGCTGATTAAGCTGACGGACGAACATAAAAAGAACCTTGGTACGTGACGTTTATTCCTCCATTTGCCTCTGTTTTATGAAAATTCGTCGATTATTGGTCGTTTTGTTTTTCGAGTGTTTACTTGTCTGCGTTTTTTGAATTGGCTTCCGTCACCGATTGTTCATTTGGACTAGGATCTAGTGCTTTGAGAAAGGTGGTGAATTGCCGGATTTAAGGTATGAGCATTGCGTGGAAAATGGGATTAAATTAAACGTAAATATCATTAATTAATAAATTAATTGGATAAATTAAACAGAAATATAATTAAATTAAATTAAAGATGACAAGGGAAATTTGAATGGCGAGTCATTTACGTAGTAGTTTATAGTTTTTAATTACTCTAGATTTATTCGTTGTCGTTGATTGGCTATGGTTTAACATCGATGGCTCGAATATTTGGTTGCCGAGAAATATATTGATTTCCGTGTCACGTGCGGAGAGGACTGACAATCGCGATGGTGCAACCATAGATTCTTTGGTATCTAGAATACCATGCTTTTCTATCACACGGTACGTGCAAACATTTCCACGCGCAAATTTCTTACTGAACAAGTAAATGCGACGTATTACGTACAAGAATTCGGAAACGCCGGGCAGAATTCGTGCGCAAGACGCTCCGACGAAAGTTTTGGTGCTTGAAAGCGTTGCGAGACAGCGGTAACTCGGGGGACCTATACGTCTGCCGCGCATTGAATCAGACAATTGCCAGGAAGCACGCTTGGCTTCTCCCATGATTACTCACGAAGTCAATCGGTCGTACGGTTCGTCAGTGAGAGTCCGGGAGATAGCCGTGACGGGGGTGGCGGAGGCATGAGGATAGAAAGCGAAAGCCGAGAGAAAAGATCGCGGTTGACTTCCGAACCGCACGATCTTCTTTCTTCGTCGGGGGCGGTGCGATTTTCCGGCCATGGAGGACCCTCGACAAGCGTACTATATCAGGAACCATATTTTCTCCGCTTCTCGCGTTTCTTTTCGCCCCTGGATTTAGTTCTCGACGACGCTGTTCCTTTCCCAGATGGCGGATTCACCGTTTATTTTTATGTCTCTCCTCTCTAAACTCCCCTTTCCGATATTGTCGAGCCACTGGCCACCTTACTTCGTGCACATTTAAAGGACCTTTTCGGAGGATCCTTTTTCCCCAAAAAGGAGTTCTCTGCTAAAATGAAATTCCACATTCTCCGTGTTTATCACCCAACGTGACACGCCAACGCTATGATTGTTACGAGATCTCGGTGACAATAATTTTCTCCCTGCCCACACGACCTTTTTCAATCTGCTACACAGTTCGTTATCGGCGAACGCCGAATCGGAAAAAAATGAAATAAAATCGGGGGTGAGAAATGCAATAATAACGGTGATTTCCGTGATTTTGCAAACTTCCTGGCGGAAATGCTTTTCGAGCTTTTTCGCTTTTCCAAAAAATGGATGTTTTTGAATCTTCGATATGGTACATTCGATTCTTTGTTAATACATAAAACGAATATGGATAGTTTTTTGTTTATGTCGGTACTCTAGCTCAAGATACTGTCAATAAGTTTTATTAATATATATTTACGTTCAATGATTTAAAACTGCACCGCAGTGAATCGTAAATTGTCCTCTGGAGGAAATATAATCCGATGAAACCTGAATCCGATGACCATTATATATATTACACTCGGCATACCATAGAAATAAATCTGATAACAATAATGAAAAAGTTCTCTTTCAAGGTAAATGAATGGCCATCTCGAAACGCGCGTTAAGGCCATTACTGAATTGAAATCAGTTCCATCTCCGTTTCGTGTTTTAATTTTACTATCGTGTTACATTTTCAACTACCGCCGGCGGAGTTTGTCAAAAGCGCAAATTAATCTCGAAAAAGTTGCATAATGGAGAGAAAAAAAACAATTCGGTGGACGTGCGTGTACCACGACGATATTGATTCGTTCCCTGCAGAATTTCTGGCCATAGATTTCAGCACGTTGCTCCGATAATACACCTTCCGGCGAAATTAATTTCCAAGGCCCCGCATTTAGTGGTAACAATACGAAGGTCGATAGTTGTCGAGTTTTGAACTTCTCGTCGTTCTCTAACTTCATGCATCGTTTCGCTCATTTTGCTACAATATTACCAATACTTTTTCACCTTATTGAACTTTGATTCGAGCACCGCTAATCATAATCGTGTTTGCATATTAACGATGCGTGTCAAATCGGAGGTTTATCTTTACAAATGATTTACTAAATTATCGTTATCTATTGTTGCAAACGAATATCTTTCCCGCTTGATCCACGTACAGGATATCCTAAAATAAATAGGGAATATCTTACGTGTAAATTTAGCATTTTTAAACAACAAATAAAATTGCCGTAAACATACGTTCCATTTGATTTCATTAATATTCACTTACAATTCCATTCACGGCTACACTTGGAATATTTCTTCCTTACTCACCCTGTATTTCTTCGGACCAAACCACCCCCTTTCCCCTTTACTTTCTATATCTCTCGCATATCTCGAAGGCCACGGCTCTGAGACAGCGGTATATAGAGCTTTAATTTCGCACCCATGTGCTCCCAATGGCGCGGCATACGTTCATCAAATTTTCACGGGGCGGACGAAGTAATTTACATGTGGAATATCAGGCCAACCTGGATGACGAAGGGCGACGCTGCAGGTGGTGGAGGAGGAGGAGGAGGGGGTCGTGCACGTTTAAGGGGTAATAGGAGGAACTTTCCTGAGCGCGAAACCGGCAAAGGAGGAACTAAGGAATGCCCACGTTCAATGGAGGCCGCTGTAATATCCCGAATAAGGACTATAAATTAGATTGGCCGTGTCCCGGGCGGGGTAGCCCCCTTTCAAACTTTGATTTACTTTCAATCCTCTACAGGAGTGGCGTCGGACTGCGACTAAAATTGCAAACTTTCCTCAGCCCTGCCACCCCCCGCGCCTCAACCCTCGTCAACTTCCGGCCTTTCATCGATGCCAATGTCCAGAGCCTGAGGGAAGATCGTACGATGATAATCTCGACAAACTGCCGTACTTGTCATCGGCCACGTGGCGCTGTTTCTTGTTTACCTTTAACCTTTGCCAACATCGTTGAGGAGAGATATACAATTTCTATCCCGCCCCTTCTTCGTGTTTCTTCGTCGCGAAGTTCCAATCGAAATTCGACCGGCTTGCCTTGCTTGTTGGCCTCGTTGACGCCACTACTGTAACAGGATCGGCGGTGAGAGTTACACGGTGGATGGGGCTTGTGGCTGGCCCGTGACGAGGGAAAATGAAAACGAGGCTTCGCCAGGCGAGGATATTGCCTAAGCGGAAATAAAGTCGGCGGCGAACTTGATGCAGTTTCGTATAATGAGAATGCGTAACAAAATGACGATCTTTGAGGGATTAAAGGAATGTCCCTTTGCACTCGTTCTTTTTTTGCCTAATATTCTCCAAAAGTTGATGCAGTTGTTTAAGGATATTATGTCGGTGTTTTGATTTTGATGTGATACTGTAAGGCAGTTATTAATTATTTATTCATCTTTTGGCAACGGAGCGACTAAATGAAAATCCGTGTTCCAGATGGAAAAACGTGAAAAATAGAAGGTTAATAAAAAAACCATCATAGACTGTTATTAGCCATAGACTAGTTGCCTTTTCAAATATAAACTTTGGATCAAGATTAAAAATGCTCGACATTTTTGAAGATTCTTGAAAGTATGGTAGATGAAAGAGAGAGTTAAGAAAATGTCGCGTTAAATGGTGAGGACATGACATGGGATATTAAGCTATCATCGGAAAACGCGTTTCACGTAGTAATAGATCTTGAAAATTACGCGTGAAGAATATTAATTATTATAAACCAAGTTTGGTAATCAAGTTGCACCTCGTTACGAAGTTCTTGTGGAGTAAGGTGGAATATCAAATCCTTCACCTAAAACACTTTCCGTACATTAATATACCACAAATAATATTACAAATTTACGCATATAGCTGTTTTAAAGTGTCTTGAATTATTTTTTAATTTACTTAAAAGACAAATAAAACACTCCAACTTAGTAAAGAAAAAGCAACCGTGTGCAAAATTACCTAAACAATATTTTGAAACATTATATTTTCAAACCGCATAGGTAGTAACATATCATTCAAATCTGTAATTCGCTTAATTCATAAGATTATAGGCGAAGAATATCCGGACATCAAATGCATTTTACAACATTATACATAAAAAGATGATATCTCAGAAGCACATTAAGTATAAATAAGAATCCAAAAATCCTTCAAGACTCAGTCTAAATGCTATAGAGAGTAAAATAACTTGAACAAACATACAAGAAAGCGGTAAGCAACACTTGACATTGTTCTTAAATATTCCTGAGCCTGACCTCTCGAAATCGAGTGAAATCTCTATGATCAATACGGCTTTCAAAAATAAACGCAAATTGTAGCGATTTCAGCCATTAGTAGGACGATACACGATCAGTTTAAGGGCATATCTGATACGAAAATGGATAGCTGTGTAATTGGTCCATGCTCGTGTATCAATTAACCATATATAGACACGGTACCATATATTGGCAACACTCCAGAGGCAGATATCCGTTCGTCGCGTCATCTTTTAATAATAATAGCGATAAAGCAGCCAGGAGACAGTGGGACTACTAGGATCAATGAGGGGCGAATGTACTTTCAAAAAGAATAAACGACCTTATCCAAGAATCTGTAGCTCGAACAAATGAGTGTACTGTCCGACGTGATAAAAAGCGAAAAATTTATTATTGCACTTTGCACAAAACTAGTCGTGAATTTAAAATTAAATTTTTTCCGGCTTTGAATTTTCCGTAATATCGTATCGGTCTTTATATATCCCTGTAATAAAGTAATGTAGCAGTATTCTGAGCAGTATAATACGGAGATAAAGAAATAAAAAGAGTATCGATATGGACGTTTATGAGCTTACATAAAAAGATTATAAATATAAAATATAACTTCAATAGATGGATCAATAACCATCGTTGACTTTTACGTTGAGCCTCTTGAAGATTTGGTAAAAAATAATGTATTTTTTATAACAACAATGTGTTTATATAGCTGGTGTTACATATTACTTGATTACTGCACCATCTGCACTGTTTGCATAAGCTGCTTTTAAAGAAACGTATAAAAATGTACGATAAAGTTGCTTTTATCATTGCGTTTTATTGTCATGCACAATGCAGTAATATTTGACTACGAGAGAAGTGACATGTTAAAAGTGGGCCGACCTTCTACAAAAACATGTCCGGTATACAAACAAATAACAAACAAATAACGACGTACAGCGTCAGGATGATCTCTTGCGCTTTTAGAAAACGTGAAATCACTGCGGCGGATGCGGGTTTTAATTAAAATTCTCAGTTTCCGGTCACGCGGGACAAATATTCAGACCAATATCCTCCATGATCGGCAACGGTCTACAACTGTCACGGTAGAATATTACTATTTGAAAATTGAATCCTGGTGTGCCGGTTGTACAAAAGAGTTACCTCTACTAAAAAAAAGTCAAACGAAATTAAAAAAGAAAGTCAAAACTCTTTCCTTGGTAAATGATATTTATCTCTCGCTTATCTCAAGTTGCTTTTACCTTCCATCCTTCTCAGGATTTATTGTAGTACGATGATTCGTAGAGAAGTGGTATTGTCAAATTTTTCCAGAAGTTGAATTCGAGCGATCGAATAACGCTCTATTGATTTCTAAGCGCTCGTTTGTATTATTTTACATAAAATACGAAAGTGTGAAAGCAAAAAATAGCGATCGTAAAAGTTAAACATTTATGACAACCATAAGCAATAAAGGTCGTTATTTATTTTTATGGTAAAACGAGATATGAAAAGCATAAATGTATATCAATGATTTGATGATTATAAGGGAAAAGGAACTTGATTCCATCGAGAATTATATAAGGTTTTAATTAAACTTGAATGAAAGAATGAGAACTTAAGGCTAGCGGCAAGTAAAATCCGAGGTTCGTCTTTTAAACGTACCTTACGGTTACATTAAACGCACTAATTATGATATTACTCTCGTTATTTTATGCTCATTATACATTATATGCACCCGGCTTTATAAAGCTACACACCTTTACCGGGCACTTTTGCAAACTTTATGAGAGGGACCTCATTAAGAATTTCACGTAACGCAGAATTTAACAGCTTTGAGTACTCTTCCTCGGGGCAACAAATAATATATCTACTTACCATAAATACATTATGGTAATATCCTTGTAGCAGGTACGCCATTATTCGTGTTAACTACGCATTCGACTTCGTTATACATCTTCTATTATTAAGTAAATCTCTTCCACGAATCACAAATAATGATGTTGACGCATTACCATCAAAATGGTTCAGATATTAGCCGAGTTAACATCATGTTACTTTGCAATACTGATTCACAAGATATACGTATCTCCATGCATAAAGCTCTGAAATTTTATGCAAATTACGGTGTGAAATTGCATAACGTTAGCAAACCTTTTCCCAGACATTTTACTCTTTTCTACGTCTTGTTATATTACTTCTATTAATAACCGAATTATTAAACAAGTGCTAGGTGCACCCGTTAACAAATGGGTGTCATTACTTTAGTTATTTCACATTCGTGATAGTGTGAAAAGTAATCATCGCATAACTTCATTTTCAATGCCGTGGTAAATTTCGGACTGATGCAAAGCCAAAATTTACTACTTCGATCACTCACAATGTAACTCCTGATTTTCCCAGTAGATAGCAACGATGTTGGTCAGCCAATGCCATTCGTTTGAACCTGATGGTAATAATCCCGCGCCACAGCGGCAATAAAACTGATCGCTTTACTCAGTCCTGAATGGATCAAAATTAGTTTGTAAAACCTTTAACCTCCTCCTGTTTAAGCATGTTTTAACCATGTTGAAGCATATAAACGCTCAAAACATTTTTAGTTGGTTTACGATCTAAAATATTCCCCATAATACGTACAAATAAGATCTAGATGAATTTTCAGAAGACCAAAGGTTTTTTATTCATTTTCCCTATCGAGCTTTATGTTCGAAATCGAAAGAGTAAGAGTGATAAATATAAGAAATTGATTGGAATTACATATGAACCGGTTATTAATTGCATACTGTCGGCGATCAATCGAGCGAAAACATTTGTTCTTGTAGGATTGTTTCATCGCGTAGTGTTGTCCAGCGGTTCGGCACTCAGCCCTTGGGCCTCCGTGCACGATCCAAACAATCTGCGATTAAAAGTCGCGGAACAGACAGGTTGCCCCGCGGATAACGACGAGGACATCGCTGATTGTCTACGTACGGTACCACTTCATGTGCTCATGCACGTCGAACTGCCCGAGATCAGGTAATTAAATAAGCGTACATTGTTTAATATAGTATAATACAGATATTCGAAAAGGAAATTTAAACGATAGCCAAGCCATAGATATATGCTAAATATTACACGCTGCATTATTATATATTTTAGACTCTCGAACACCTGCGTTAGTTCACTCAACAACTGTATAAATTTAGATGCCCAGCCTTTTTTGTAGATCATATTTACTTCGAACAATTTACTTTTAACGTAATAAACTTCCTCATATCTGGCTTCATGACATTTCTGTTGCATTATTCGCAGAAAAAGTAAAACATCCGAATCACCGAGGCGCACGTCAAAAGTTTTTGCAAATTCGTGAGATCTTAAAAACAGGAGCTATAACTCAACTCCGTCGAGCCATAAATCAAACGGCGTCGTTCGGAAATATATTAGCCCCGGTGGCCAAAATAAACCCAGGATACTAATTGTAGATTAATGATGACGTAGAATAAATTATCACCGAATTATTACCGGGATCGTATGGTCGATACCTTCCGCCGTCGATGTATCACTGTTATTATCGTGATTTATTATTACAACGGCCGACCACGAGTTATCTTTCGTGCCCTAGATTTGTGCCTCGCATAGGGCCAGGCTTACCAGTGGACCAAAATAATCCTGATCCAGGCCTGGACATGGAGAGGGCCAGCGATGCGTTCATCAAGGTACCCTTGATCCTGGGCGTCTCCACCACCGAATCCAATCTCGATTTCAATGCCAACGACATTGAGTACGGGTTCGAAGAAGATCACAGGAATCGCATTCTACGCACCTTCATCAGAAATGCCTACGTCTATCACCTCAATGAAATTTTCTCCGCGGTGAGGAACGAGTACACGGACTGGGACAAGGCTGTTCTCCATCCTATTATCATAAGAGACTCCATGATGGAGACACTGAGCGATGGGCACACGGTGGCTCCGCTTATGAGGATCGCCTTTTATCACGCCAGAAGGGGCGCTAAAACCTACTTCTACCACTTCGATCATCAGACTAAAGACAACGGTTACCAACAGGTTAGTTCAAGAGCTTTAGACGTCGGTAAGGTACTTTTTAAACTTTATAAATGTGAGGATCATTTTTGCATGATGTTCACTTTGTCGCAATCTTAGCCATCGATCTTCGCTTAGCGCAAGGTGAGAAAATATTTTTATGCGTACCAGTGATTTATTTACTACAATACAGATTATTGCAATCTCATATTTGGTCTATGAACTTCGCAAAAATCAGATAGTTTTTTGATATTGTTTGTGATATTATTCAATAGCTAATTAAATATGAGTTTGAAAAAATTATCTATGGGTCTACAGTCATGAACTATCGAATCTCCACTTTATTTCTGCCATCTTGATATTTAATATAATCCATGCATAATAATCTAAAGCTATTGGAGGAATTTTCGTTTAATTTGTTACTAATTCCTTGCTTAATATATATAGCAGTATGTAAGACGCTCTAATGAGACTGAGAAAAATGCATTACGTGCACCCACTAGCGATGAGAGTTTTCAGTGTCCGCCAAAGAAAAGCGGAAAGTGAAGTGGAAGTAGGAGTTGGTTAAGTTTAAATTAATTCCATTAACTCAAGGCACAGAAAGGGGGACTAGTGTAAGCAGCATCAAGTTTGTCGAGAGGCTCCGATATGAAGACAGCCGACAATCCCTCTCTAAATTTCACCTTTCTCCGGTGGCTAATCGCCCTTTACGATTTCACGATGAAGATACCGATTTAATCAAATGCCCCGAAAATTCCATAGACGCTGGCCGCGTTATCTTCGCAGTGGTCTTTCATCAGTGTATAAGACGTCAGGCCAACGTGAGACGCGTAAATTCAGCTTGACGTTATCTTAAAACTTTGCCAAGGGAGAAATTTTGAAGGTGCAAAATGCAACGCTGCCTCACCGTGAAAGGCCCATTATCCATTTAACGATTCGAATCTTAATATTATAGTTTGCAAAACCAACTTTTTCGCGCTTACGACGGGAACTGTTTTTATTTTTTAATCGTTCACTCGTGCTAAGCGGTGAGGTTAACGCGTAAATAATATTGTGGAATTTCGGTTTAAATAAAGACCACGCGAAAACGTCTGTATTTGTAATCAACGCCATCGATCGATTTTGATTGTGCTAAAACGACGCGCATTAATTCATACACCTTGTCAAATTTCGTTCAACGATTTTAAACAACACGACCAAAATCCACTTAACCAATATTTGATATAGCGCACGTTTTAATCCACGGTCCAGAGAATGGCGGGTGTGTCGATCCAAATTGCATTAACGATCCTCTCGTAACTATCCAACCGCCCTTCTAACTTAATTGCGCAGAATTCACGTGAGTGTAGTTGAAAATTTTCGTACAACTCGACGAATGGATTTGGGCTGGTGAAATTAGCCAATTAGCGAAGATCGTAAGACCTGCACCCCGCGACAGGCCGGATATATTACTAAAACTCATTAACCCCGTGCGGTATATGCAGTGCACACAGTTCTGGTAAATGCCCTTCTCGGTAAATAAAACACTCGCGTAAATTCCAAAATTTCGTTTCGGATCTTCAAAGCCAGCTACGTTGCACGATAAACGTATATATTCGCCCAGGGATATTTCGAAAGTTCCTTTGCCTTTGCCGCCTAAAAAATGGTGAATGGAAGAATGGAGGAGGAGGGATGGGCCTGGGGGCAATTTAGAATAATCACTAACTCGGGCGAATGTCGATAAGCAAAGTCCTCGTCGGCCGGCTAAAGCTGCTTTAATTTAAAACGCATTATGAAAATTGCCCTTCTACGTATGCATTCTAAATCTATTCGCCTCCCATTCGCATATATCACCCTACGTCCGAGAAGTTAATGAGTTTCACTTGGTACGATGCTAATAGCGATTTACGGCGATAACTTTCCACAATGGCCGGCCGTGCAAACGTAAAGCAAAATTTAATTAAACCCAAAGCAAGTCGCGCGCGAAAGGTTCTCCGTTTAATAAGTTTGCGTTGCAGGTAACTCTTTGCAACTTTGGGCATTGCTGTAATCAAAGCGTCGTCATTGCCGGCGTCGGCGCTTAGCCCGAGAATTTAGAATCGAGTAGGTATTATCCGTGAATTAGACGAGCGTCGAACAAGCTGAGAATACGAAAAAATCGAGGATCGCAGGTAGGAGAATAAGGGGAATATAACTGGATGGGAAGATCGAGTAACACGCGCTTACAAAGGCGTGGAATCAGGAGCAAGAGGGAGGGCGATGCACGAGGGAAAGAAGATAGCGATAAGAAGACGATGAATCGAGAATACTGAATGCAAACACGCTGGTTTTATTTGAATTGTTAATCGCGGTTTCCCTGCAGCCTAGACGCCTTTCGCCCTCGTTTTTCCCGAGGGGTGCTCGTCAGACGTCATCGGTATACGGCGTCGACGTAGCGGGTCGATGAGATAGTCGATAATTTATTCTGAAGCGTGGAAAAGGTTGGCATCCTTTAACGCCGGCGAGGGAATCGACTGATCAGAAACCCGACGCTGTTGATATGCGGGAATAATTTTGGGATTATCCATTGGGATAGTTGGCTTTTTGTGCTTGAAAAACTAAATGTGCTTTCAAGTCGCGTCGGTCTTTAGATTGCTCTGTAAACGGCACAAGTTACCACGGATTTTGAAAAGTCACACGAACAGATTCAGCAAGCTGACAAAGAATTCATATGAATGTATTCAACTCAACTTAATGTAACATCTTATTGTATATAGGAAAGCTAAAATGAATGCATAATTTTCACAAGTTATTCGAGACTGAAAAAGTGATGGAACTTATCTTAATTGAATTTATAACCGAAGCATTAAAAAACGACGTTACTTTTAGCATTTTGACCGTCCCTTTTTAACGCTTCGGTAATTCTTGTGTTGACATGTAATTTATTTATACGCTGTATACCAAATGTAGTAAATTACGCAACAATCGTGTGCCGAATACGCGGCATTGCAACGTGCAAATATGCACTTGAAGAACATCGCGGCAGCTGCAGCACTCCCTAAGGTGACAATTAAAGGTGGTAATGTAAATCCTCGAGTAAATGCTAATCCACCTACGCTTCCTACGATGTCGAAGAAGCCAAAACCGTGCGTGTCTGTGCGAGGCCGTAAGCTGGTGGGTTGCATTTAATCCGAGTACAAAGTATATCCAGTTGCTTGTGTTCTGAATTAACGGAATTTGCATAGCGACCCTTGCGTTTCAATGAATGCAAACAAAATAGGACTGTCCCTGCGGCATTCCCGCGCACTTTTGTAGATACGGCTATCGAGTTCCGTTTAAATAGGCAAATTGCCCGACTCATTACCGTTAAGACGGAACTTTCTTTCAAACGATTTGAAACGATTTGTTCGAGACTGAGCAAAGATGTTTCAAATCCTTCACGCGTACGCACACAAAGTTTCTTTCAACCGTTCGATCGCACTTTTGCTTCGTAGATTTTATTGGATTCAATAGTGCAATCATTCATTATAAGCATAAATAAAGGTTTTCTAACTGGTTTAATGAGTATCGATAGGAAAATTATACTCTACCACGGCACTAATAATTCGCATTTAAATCTTTAACAAGATTTTTTCTTACAGCGATTGGGTAGCGTTCGCGGAGAGGATATACCGTACATATTTGGTCTGCCTTTGGTAGCTGGCGGCGCCTTCTTTCCACGAAATTATACCCGGCAGAATCAGGCCGTAGCAGAGGCAGTTCTTACTTTTTTTACGAATTTTGCAAAAACCGGCAACCCAAACGAGCCACACAAGATAGAGTCCGTGGATTATGGCACCCCAAAGGAAAAGACTCGATTTCATGGACTAAAGTGGGAGCAGTACGAAACTGGTACACAGCAGTACCTAACGATAGGTATACATTATTCACTATTCCTCCTGCGCGTTACACTTTAAGCAACCATGGGATTATGGAATGCAATTTAGACCTGGATAAGCTTATATGAATTTTAGTATTTGACAAAAGTTTCGATCAAAATTGAAATCTTGCCAGTATTTCCTATAAAATTCATTTTTACCCCAATTTATCTTTCGGCCTAAAGTGGCTGTACGCGTTTGAAATTGGCACGCTTTATTTTTATCCTTATAGCGTGGAAGTCTAAAATGAAGAGTCATTATCGGGGGCATAAGATGGCGGTTTGGTTAAATTTGATACCCCAGCTTCATCGGCCTGGCGACGACGACGTATCCATGCGGCATCATCACTTTCGCGAAAGAGGAGATCACTATTATGCAGGTAAAAATTTGCGATCTTTTTCAGTCTCAAGTGAAAGGTAAGTAATCTACCAAAAACAATACATACCAAAAACAATACATAGTGTCCTAACAGCCCGACAAGATGCTGCTTACAATGAAGAGTTTGCATGTCGATGTCTCAATAATATCAGATGTACACAGAGTTTGGCTTGTTTCCGTATAAATCAATTCTATAAAGTACAACGTAATACTATGAATACTGTGTGTAACAAAAAAGTATTAAAAGAAATTTCCTTCGAATCACAAATGTAGACGTTTGACATATTATATTTATTAACATTGTCTACCATCTAACTTTATTACTCTTATTTCATTACTCAGGATTATCAGTTTTTTTCCTTCTCTTTCTCACAGCATTCTCTTTTTACATTTACCGCCTCACAGTTCCATTTTCATTTTTTTCATTTTTCACGGTCATTACCCTAACTTACATAAAAACAAATAGATGACATCCAAAAACATAAGGTAATTTAAAATACTCCGAGTACTTTATTTCAGCATTTCTATCCGCAGGACCGGTTCGAGACGAATGGTATACCCCACTGCCATTGACAGGAACCACGAGAACCAGTGCCTCGTCCACGACGGTTTGCAGTACGTCGACCGACGACTCGATCACGGAGAACCTAACTCCAATTCTGGACGACTCCGAGGACGACGCCGAGTTGCTCCAAAGGCTGGCCTCGAGACACTACTACAGCACCACCACCGCTCTGGCCATCACCGTAGGCGTCGGTTGCATCCTCCTAGTCCTGAACATGCTGATATTCGCGGGCATCTATTACCAGAGAGATCGCGACAAGAAGAGAGCGGCGATGGACTGCACGCCAAACGGACAAGAGTCCCTGCCTATGACCACCAGGACCTCCATGAAGCCGCCTGAGAGTCCCAGAGCATCCCACGAGCCGCCGCCATCGTACACCACCCTGACCAGAAGCCCATCCATTCAGGAGCATCAACAGATGCCCCATCTTCAGGCGAATCAAGACGAGGAGCAGTGCAAGAACGAGGCTAAACTCGGGCACGGAACCAGCAACACCATTCAGAAGGACCCCATACCCCCGAAACCGCCGACGAGAACCACCAGTTCTCTCAGTACGACCGGTGGAACGAACACGATTAAGAAACGGGTGCAGATACAAGAGATATCCGTATAGCATTAGGGGTTGCCCCAAGAGGGCACGGCAAGGACAAAGAGAGTAACCTTCGTGGACTTTGATGGCACCGCCGAGTCTCGATTCTGACTCGTCGAAGGGGAGGGGCGACCGTAGGCTGTATGTACGTTCAATCCCCTTCTCGATGAGAACTTCAGCCTCGAGTCTGCAAACGTGCGCGATGTGCTCGTAGCGATGTGCCGACGTTTCGTATAGAGTGTCGAGAAATGGGGGAGCGTCGAGATAGAGACGTGTGTAGCGGACGATAAATGAGATGATGTAGAGTCTGTGGATGGCCATATGAGAGCCAAGTGGATTTATCGGGATATAGGTATGCGTATCACGCGGTACGTGTACTTTATGGAGCATCTATAGACCCTTGTAGCGTAGGGTAAATGAAATTATGGCGAGTCCATGAGATACGACGAGTGAACTAATGGAGTGCTTGGAACGTACGATGAACGAACTTATCGAAAGTCTATGGACGTATACAGCACGGGAGTAGCGCGCGATAAAAGGATTTGTACCGCGGTCACAGGTGGTAGGAAAATTGTATGCAAACGCTAACTTGCATTGCCAAATTTATTCTATAACTCTGTATGCCAGCCGATTTTCATTTTTCATACATAGTCGGAAAATTCCACTTTGAATCTCAATCGTTCAGAAATTTGATATTGTCTAAATGATTGGAAGAATAAAATGATCTCTTCGAATTTTAGAGAACATCGTTGAAAGTTGTATAGATTTCTAATGACATCTTGGATCTATAGTTATTATTTATGGCGGAAGAAGCAAAATCGTAATTTTTTCAGAGAAAATTAACAAACCGGTACGAGCCGTAAAGAAAAATTTTTGGATGAGCATGAAAAAATGTATATCATTTTTTGACACTCAAAAAATTAATACTATAATTAATTGATAGTATGAAACATCTGAAATAAAAAGATCATCATACGTTAGACGGCTCTTTTCCAACGTTTCTAAATTTCAATAGTTGTAGAATAGTTACGCGGAAACATGATTGTTGTGCACACGACAACGTTCGCAAAATCATGTCTCCTTTTATAATGTTACATATTACTTTGCATCATATTTTACTGCATCGATGTTATGCAAATATCCGCTCGATGTTTTGCCAGGCAGATGCGCATCTACCGTATAACAAAATTACCATGGATTAAAGTGGACGAAATCAAAGACAAGCTCTATACATGAAAATGTTCCTCCGATCGTCATAGAGTATCCATAATTACACCGACCAAGATTAATCACGGTCTCCACTATTGAATTGGTTCAAATAATACTCCGATTATTTAATACATCAATACAACACATTATTTTAAGTTCACAATCGCAAGCGATGAGTTAATGAGCTATATAACTAGAATAAGACTCTACCACTGTAGAACCTTACACACTTTCGTTAAGCGTGCGCGATAACGGTCGGTGTCGCGAGTGTTCCTCGAGTAATCGATTTCCCAAAGAGAAATAGACGTCGACGTTTAGAACGATCCTTCTCTACGTTTGCACGGTACATTTTAACGCTCCGACTGAGACGCTCTTTTTGGTACAGACCTTTAAACGGATCGATAAGGATAACCGTCTAGGTAAAACTGACGCTAAATAACTCGTAGGAAAATGCAGATCGGGGAGCTAGCAGCAAAGGGTATGGAAAATCCCGGTGTCGAGCTTAACGCCAAATGCAAGTCGATTAATCTCCGTCGCGTCGATAATATCGTATAAACCTGGCTCTTAACAAATCCATTCCGTAATTGGATTTTTTACTGCGTTTATATTCGACAAACTTATTTATTTTATAGCCCTTCACTCCCTCTCACTATTAAATTTTCAATTACTTCTAGATATCTTTTCCATATTTCATAAATGTGTCCCTGTTTTATTTATTTTACAAACTTCTGTTTTATACCGTTATTCAATATTTTATGTATTTTTAAAGACTACTTTCAAGAGTACTAAAAAGGTAGCTATTATATGTACATACGTACCTTGTGAATTTTATAATCTATTTGTTTCAAAATCCTGTTAAAAATGGCCAAAGATTTTAATTAGCGGATAAAAATGATACTATGAATGGTGTAATGAAATTCATTTTTCGTGTAAGAGTCATGCCGAGAGAGAAATACTAAACCAAAGACTTTGCCCATAACCGCGCTGCTTTCGTGTTAAATCACCACCATCGTTCACCGCTAGTTTCAAGTGAGCGAACAAGTTTCGTCCGCGGTAGAACTAAACGTGCACCGATAAAGGCCAGGTAATATTCGCGGCGCATATCACGCACATGTCCGTGTAAATCTTAAGCTCGAAATCAGCAGAAGTGCCGTACCGAAATTCTGCGTTTAATATCGGAACTTTGCAGCATGGTCGCGCGTATAACGCAATAGAGAACTTTCGAAATACTTGCGGGATATATCGCGTTCCTTGATCCAAGTACATGCTCAAAATGTAATCCTAAAGGGGGAAACGCTTTCCCTTTAAATTTATATTTAGCGATCGTCGAGAACTCGTAAGCGGCGTATAGATTTTCCCTACGACCAAGTAAACTAAGAACGAAATTATGCTTCCACTTGGACATGCCCGTTTCATCTTGCCATAGGACTTTCCGCCACGTCTTTGAACCATTTTCGAAATTGTCATTTGAGAGATAACTCAGCTTTGGTTAGATATGCATTTCGCAAATTTCGTATTTTTCATCAGAACAGATCACGACGAATTTATGTTTATCGATCGATCAGATCTGTTTTCTTTCCTCTTAGCATAAAAATCGTTGTAAATTTATTACGCGAGGTAAATTTTTAAGCAGAGTAAAGTTTGAACATGTTGTAAACTTAGTACGACGACATACGATAAATAACAGATCTTCAATTTCCATTTTATTAAGGCTTTACGGATAAATAGTAAATGCACGGTGCTCCAGGTGATGAGAATAGTATGGTATACTGAGGCCAAAGAATTCCTGATCATACGTAATCGACAATCCGATGTCGTACGGAACTTTGCTTCTCTCTAAAAACCGATGCAGATTTTGTCAGGCGTGACATCCTTAATGCGAATCACGAAATTGGGTAAATGCACGAGATAGAACGCATTAAAACGCAATTGGAGTGCATCAAACGCGAATGCTATCCGCGAAACATTCTTCCACGGATCGAAACAATAATCGTTAACCCACGCGAATACATTAAACCTGAACGTTTGGATGAATGAGTAGATTGATATCGAATCGAAGTTATAAAATATATTTAACCGATCAAATACCGATCGAATTTGCCGAAGCACGTAAAATTATACAAGCGTATTACTACGATTAAGGGCGTAACCCTGTAATTAAGTACACGTAGCGTAATATACATCGGGTAAATGTCGCATAATCATACCGCCGACTTTGATAACTGTAAGTACGCCGTCACGTGAATTTTTTCAAGTATTGTCTACGAATGGTCTGACTTGCCAGCACGTTGTGATTGCCCGTAATTGTGTGAACGGATTATCAAGCACATAACAGTGAAATTTAAGTAGTAGACTAGTACGACCGATTTGTAAATTTCACTGTAAAACAATAAATGCCAATTTATAAATACGCGCCTATAGGCGTTAATGAACTATTACTTGACTATCGTATACACAAATTGCTTATGCTTTCAGATAAGCATTTGTACTTGATTGAGAAAATAATTCATTCCTTTCCTATCTCCTTTTATCGGTAATAAGTTATACACAGAACAGCAGATAGCACAAAGGACCTGATATACAATGCATTGTTTTATCTCGACCCGAGAACGATGTCCGCCACTTTTGTGTCGCATGCGACGTTATCGGTAGGACGCGATACGAAAAGAAGCCGCCAGAGTAAAGGATTTTCATTGGTCAAAGAGTTACCTACGATTGGTCACAGATGGCGCGCGTGACGTACGTCACATTAGGCGCGAAGAAAGCTCGAAATAGATTTGAATTTTCTGGGAATATCATAATATACACATATACTACGCATGACCTAGAAACACAGATACTAATATACAATAGTATTTACGCCGCATGCTTTTGCACGTTGTAAAATTAGGAAATTCGTAGACAAGAAAGAGTATTTATTTTATCTACGACTCGTGATAAAAGGAATAACACTAAATGGACGAAAGTATGTGCTGACAGTTAACGCAAATTCGAAGCGTAAACGTCTGGATAGCGGTTCCTTCGCAAAACTCGATACGTCTTCTGTCTTTCGACACCACTTTTCCTCGATATCGGAAATTAATTACGCGTTATTTTGAAAATTATCATGCAGTAGTTAAAAGCAACGCGTCATGAAAGGACGTACCCATGGAAAAGTATTGTGAATGCTCGTCCAAGAATTGGTAGCGAATAGAACGGTACAAGATCGCGATTAGGCATAGTAATATATGTTTACATACCTTTGAATTTGACAAAGGTGAGGTGTCGAAAACAATACACATTACGTAGAATGAGTATTTACTTGGAAAAACACTGTTATAGGAGTATTATTGTGTATTAGGTTTTTTCTACGCCTTGCTGTATTGCACGTGTCCCTGAATATATTTATTATAATGCAATAATCAGTTGGGTGTTAGGAAATATAAACGATGTTATATTTTCATGTCCACTTAAATAATACACACTGATAAGGTACAACAAAGTAATATGCATTTAAGCTAGACCTATTATCGATCTATAGCAATTGTACGACTCTTCTAGTCTGCATTTTTATACTGTACATATGTCAATACATACGAGTTTCGGACATAATACACAACGTTGCGTCTCAGGGTGCCGCTTTTACATAATTTTAATACAAATCACGATCCTTCGTGTAATCGTTATCCTATAGAAATCCCGAGAACGCGCGTGTATTATCTCAGAGCACCTATAGAGGAATAAAAATATAGTGAAAAATACACGGTGTAACGTTAGAAAATGCGAAGTTCTTCAACTGCTTAGGATCGTACGCTACTTAGTCGACACCAATTTTTTTGGTGGGAACTGCGTCGTGGGTGCCGCTGTTGCGCCTCTTTTTTCCAGCTCGTTGCGAGCCTCGACCTAGGAAGTAAACAGCATGGATATACGCGCTGCCTTTGTCGCTTAAAACATCTCTTTCTTTACAATAAATATCAGAATATTTCGAAAGTATTCAACTCAGCGAGATCCAAATAATCCCTCGGTATTAGCATGGCAAGTCATCATGAAATCCACATCGATAATGAAAATGATCGAATTATGTAGGATACCACCTCACCTTTTCTACCACCACGCCTTGATTTGGTATACTTCTGCCTGGTATTTGCCATTTCTCCCTTTGCTTTTGCAAGATATTTTTCCTCCTCTTCACCCTCCAGTATGCGGCAAGTCACTTCCGTTTCATTGATCATTACCTTACCACGCAATTAAATACATGTTAAATAGTGCATAGTACAGAAATTTCTGAAAAGATTGTACGTTTAACGTTACACTTAATATGACGAACTGTGGGAATACTCACTTTACCATCCTCCATCTTATCCAATATCGCCTTAGCGGCATTTTCGCCTTGAAGCCGGACCCAGCCTTCGGAATCGCCCTTCTTGAAATCTACAAACGCCACTAGCGCATCCAATTCGCCCAAACGTTCTTTCAAATCTTCCCTTGTACAGTTCTCAGAGACGCCAGTGAAGTGAATGATGGAACCTTTTGGCAAACCGCTATCCTTCTCATTGTCCTCCTCGTCGCTTTCTGCTTCTTCCTTATCCTGTGGCAATTTTCAAACAATTAAAAAAAAATATTATTCATTGCGTGATCGATTAGTTACTATAAAACATAAGCCGGCAAAACTCATACAACAAACTGAGCTGTCTTACTAACATTGTCATTCTTTTTGTTCTTGCCCTCAGATCTTTTCTGTCTACGTTCCTCTTTTTCTTTCGCCTTCTCTACTGTGTAATCGGCACTAAAAAAAATTTGAACGATAATTAAATGGTAGAAGTACATTTTAAATATAAATAATACAAACTGTTCACTTACGACCACTTTCTTATGAGTTCAGTGTCAGCATATTTAACGGATTCCCTGGCCATAAAAGCTTTGGCATCGTCTAAAGTCTTGAATTGTACAAAAATAGAACCTTTAAATTGCATCTTTTTTTCCTTATCCAGGTATTTTCTCATCTGTAATATAATAAAATAGTTTGTATACTTAGTTATGTACATTAATTACAACAGATATCAATATGTATATGACTAATCATGGATGAGACAAAACTTACAACAATGTTTTCAAATGGTTCAAAGGAAGTAAAAAATGTTTTTAGCTTGTCGATGGTCATTTCAGTCAATGGAAAGCCTTTTACATAAGCAGTTTTTGCTTCCTGAGCCTTCCTGTATTCTTCGTTATATACAGGCAAAGGATGTTTTGGTGAACGGCGAATTTTTTTCCTGTCTTCTGATACTTCCATAAGGTCACTAGATTCCAAAGCCTTTAATATAACATCAACATCCGTGCTCATTGCAGCTAACATTTTAAAGTTCAACATGACCGTCATTGGAACCCATCCCTCATCTAATTTGGTTTGCTCGATCAGGAACTTATCTCTCTGCATGTTTACATCTCCAAAATAAAACTGTAAAACAAATTAATCTCAAATTAAAACGAGGTTATGATAAATTACTTTTCAAACATCAAGCTGAAAAATTATCCATCATGTTGCTGAGTATATATCTTAAATGCGTATATCTTTTTTCATTCTAATTACATTCTCCACATTCTTACAATACAGAAGTGATTCAAAACATGTTTTTTTCCATAGGCAAAAGCTGAAGTCCGTAATTCGTTTCACGAATATATTATCATTCTACGACGCATTAAGAAACTCAGACTATAAATCGCGGTACCTCGATCTGATTTTTGATTTTCTCCAAAAGCTCGGTCGATGATTCCTGAGGCGTTTCCTTTACTGGCTTATCCTCAGTCTCACTCGCCGGTTTCTCGTCCTTAACCTCATTCGCGGTAGCGTCGGTTTTGCTTTCAGGTTTTGTCTCTTCTTGCCCGTTCTCCATTTTCGCAATTCTTATCTCACAATGAACAAATAATAATTGTGACTGCCTACACGACAAGAGAAGCACAAATTCTATTCTCCCAAATTCGTTATTACGCAAAAATCACCGCGCCACACACACGTGCCAAAACTTAATACTGCTGAAAACCGGAAATCAAAGATTAGAGTCAAATCAGAAACGTTTACGAATTTTTTTACAGTCTAGTACAGAACAACTTGCTACAATTATTAGATATTTTCCACGATTTCTACTATTAGTTATCAATGTTAATCGATCAGAATAAGCTGCAAATTACTGTGAATAATATACAGCACAGAAGGAATTCATTCACGCTTGTGCATAATCATCAAAACAATTTAACTTGAAGAATATTATGGATGAACCTTGAACGACCATCAGACGTAAAACTGCATAATAAACCTGAAAAAAATAACAGATAAGTTAGTTTAATAGATTAATTGATTAATACGCGTAAAATTAAATTACCAATGTGATAAGCAGACTAAGATATCGAGAACACGGCCAATATTTGTCTCACGGAATACTTTTGGAATGCACAAAAAAACTAAAAGAATGCACCTGAAATTGTTAATTTTCCCATTCTTATATATACAGTAACGGATAATTTACAATGACTATTAATGAAAGTATATCTTTATGAAGCGACAAAATTTGAAGATTGTAATAGGGAAATGTAAAGACGTATTCCCTCTTAGTAAAAAACCGGATGTGCTATATTCACCAGAATATGCATCTTGGATGTTGGCTGCAATGCAAGTATCTACCTTCCCTTCCGGTTTGCTCTCTCGGGGTGACTGTGTCTTATTTAGTTTTAGCTGTAATTAAATCTTTCTCCATCTTCCACAATGAGGATCTACAAGGATCTTTTTACCGGTAAGTTAAATTAGAATTATCGGAGGTTGAACACAAACGGAATATTTTTTGTTAAAACATTGAAGGAAATTATAAAATGGGAAAGAGTTTGTCGGAGGTGTTCTGGCAATGACGTTTGTATCGTGACGACGAACATTATGATAAAGATGACAATAAAATCGTTCACAATCGTTTCACGTCATATTAGGAGGAGTTCAGATAGTACTAGACGAATTTCGAAATAACCGAAATCACATTTAGATATCGTCCTTTTCGAATATGAAGTATTAATATTTATAACCTCTCCATATGTTTGAAGGCAATTCTAGAAAGTGTAGAACACTTTTCTGAGTTTATACATTAGAAAAAAGGTTTCTAATCATTGTTGTGCATTTCAGTATAGATAAAAACTTAATTTAACAAAACATTTGAAAATTTTTTTTTGTTATTAATCTGCACAAATTTTACATGTGCAACATCTAACGTTTAAATTTATTTTCACATTATAAGATAACCTTGTCGTAATTAACCTTGAGAGCTATAATATCCAATAACGGTTCAACTGTGCCAAATCTAAATCATTAGAACACTAATCATTATTTTTTGTATACTTGTTTTAAAATATATTAAAACATAAGGAAATGCATGTATTAAAAGGATAATGCAATTTTGTAATTCTAATTTATAAGTTTTGTAAAAATAAATGATGTATTGAAAGTGGTTTGTTATAATATTAACATTATATTTTTAGGTGATGAGATGTTCTCTGATACCTACAAAATGAAGCTTATAGATGATGTCTTATATGAAGTATATGGCAGGGTATGTTCCATTATATTTAATAAATGTGTATAATATTAAATATTATCCGCAAGCTGTGATACTTATGTTAACCTTTATCTTTTCTAGCTTATTATTCGAAAAGCGCATGATATAGAAATTGCTGGTTTTAATCCATCTGCAGAGGAAGACGATGAAGGTACAGACGAAACTGTGGAATCTGGTGTTGACGTTGTTCTAAATCATCGGCTGCAAGAAACCTTTGCCTTTGGAGATAAGAAATCCTATACACTGTATCTGAAGGATTATATGAAAAAGTAATATAATGTTATGACTAGGATAATGTTTGCTATACAAACATACTTGTATTTTTGTACTATGCACATAATTTCTTTTTCTAGACTAGTAGCTAAGTTAGAGGAAACTGCACCTGACCAAGTGGAGGTATTCAAAACCAATACAAACAAAGTTATGAAAGACATATTATCCCGGTTCAAAGATCTACAATTCTTTACTGGTGAATCCATGGATATTGACGGACTTGTTGCCCTATTGGAGTACCGTGATATTGATGGTGAATCTGTGCCTGTGCTTATGTTTTTCAAACATGGTCTCCAAGAAGAGAAGTTCTAAACAAATCTTAGATATTCAGCAAATTGTGGAAAAATTTTGTGAGTCCTTATTTATTATGAATTTTTTGATCATATCTTTTATATTATTGTAAACAATATTTATGACATATATGCTTAAAAGATGAAATATGTACATGTCTATATTCGTGCCTTATACTATTTGCTTGTATTTGACACTGCACAAACATGTTAGATAAAAATGGTGATCAGATTCCCGTTGTGATGTACCGCTCTGCATGGCGTCTATTTCAACCAAACATTTTAACTGATATATTAGAATTGCCATATGTAGGAATATATGCATCAAATATCTGACCGTCATATATATATTTCAGATAAACTGGAACCAAGACTGCACACATGCTGAAAAGCTGTGAAATTTAGTTAAAACCGGAAAACAAATCTACTTCCAATCTTATTTTAAAATGCAGTTAACTTATGCCATGAATACGAGACGTCGGCGACAGCTTATACAATAATGATTGTACATATATTGCAATTGCAAAACTATAAGATTCAAATATCAACTCCGACACATTTTTTTTTATCTGATTTGCGGTAACAAGTATGACATTATTTCTGCTTTATAACTTTTTTTTGATATTATTCAGACATTTTATTTATGATTAAAGAAATGGAAGATGGGGAAAGGACTTACAGCGATGGAAGTTTAAACTGTAATGTGTTGTCGATAATTATTGTTAATATCAACGTCAATGATCAATAAGTATTTCTGAAGCATATTCGGCATACTGTCCATCATCAATAAAAACTTTTTTGTAACATTCATTTTTTATTACCTACCACAGTAAAATCATTACATTTTATACTGTAAATCGAAAATACTAATATTTTGTATAAACACGAGAGTGAAATTTTGAATGTATCAAGAATTCTATAAAATTATTTTAAATATAATTATGCTCTCTCTTTTTCGTTTATCATAAAATTTTGTTTGAAATCACGGTGGAGCAAGAAAATGGAAGTGTTGCAGGTATGTCTATCACTCATACCTCTAAATATGAATAAATCATATCCTGTGCATTCATACACACTTTACTACTCTAATATAATGCTAGGTAATCAGATGTGTAGAAAATATATGCTGTTTTTAACATTATACAACTGCTACATACATTATGTTGCAATTTATGATGAATAAATAGGTTTTGAGCAATGAGAAAATTCTTCGATTACTAATTCAAGTTATTTAAAATAAGACTCAATAAAAGCATACTTTTAAGGCATTAATGAATGATTAACATTCTTAAGTTTATCAAAGTTTTACATATCGGGAGGAATCAGGTACTGGGAAAATATTGAGTAGAGTAAAGTAGGCAATGTAAACAACTTGTCAGTTCATAAAAATATTATATTTAGATAAGTCAGAATAGACGATCTATTTCTTGGCGCAAGACCGTACATTATTTCTTCATTCAGGGATTGTTACTAGCCACACTGTTTTACAAATACATTCTTAGTATCATTCTCTTGTATTCACATTCATCCGACTAACAATTATGCTCTCTCCTCCTTGCCCCCCTTTCTCCTGTTTTTACATAATTTATATATTCTTGTTACACTTCGTTATATGAATATATTACTCTTAGTCTTTATAAAACAGTTGCTGTCCCAACATAAAAGTTCGCGACATGCCAAACGTTATATCTTACATTACGTTTTCCATGCCACTACCTGAAAGTGTTATGCTTACACTTATTGAAAGCGTTTCTTAATAGTTTTAGTATTAATAATATTGGTATGCAAACAGTTGTTTCGTTATAATGTACAACGGATAGGCGAATAAATTGTCTCATTAATAAGTGATGAGATGATGATTATACGTTTTAGTAGAGTAAGAAATGGGCTCGCGATGTATACATACATATGCGTGTATACATATATACATATACATACATATATGTATATATATATACATATTGCTTTGTTTAACTACAGAGCACAACCATATATAGTGTCGTTGGTTATTAAGCCAGTGACATAAATTTAATATCAATTTAAGACAGTGTCGCACGGTACAATATACTTCGTCCAAATAGTATGTAAACAAAACGCTTATAAGGGACGTATCTTAATGAATACAATGTGATTTCTATCCATAACTTCATAGCCCTAGTATCGCTATTATCAGCAGGATGGAATGTTAGATTAGAGAGCTGTTTAAAATTGTTTAAAATGTGAGCATGTATATAATTTTTTTATCGACTTACAGATACAGTTTGTGCACAATTGTAATTTTTGGTTTACAAGTTGAATGACGAAGATGTGCTTGATTAATTTTTTTAAGCATTCCTTTGCCGACTGAGGCAAAAAAGAAAGAAAGACATCTAAAAATCAAAAGTCATGTTGCTATTTCAACAAATTTGGAATAATAATGGCAGTCGTGCGCGTTAATTTTTCATTAAATTTTGTAATCACCAATACATACATTGTACGACATTTATACACGCAGAAAAGAATAATACATCCTGGCTTTCAACTTTTCCGAAGGTACATTATTTTGTAGGACACCTACTACTGTTTATTAAGTGGGATATGCCTTACGTTTTTAGCAAGGTCAAACAGTTATTTTCACCATTAAATGTTATTGTTATTATTAGTATTAGAATTATTATTATGATTATTATTAAACTTATTTGTACTGATCTATGCAGAACGGGTGCGTGAAAAGTTTTCGGTACTAAAAGAAGAAAAAAAAAAAACGGCGTACTATTGTAGTTAAATAAAATACTGCATTACACAATAATCACGAAATCAACATCACTGAATTTAATAACTATAGAACTCTTTCCATACCACAGACGCAATATTAAATCATTTAGCTATGGCAAGGAAAATGTTAGTCGTGCATTATTGTAAGTTCAAACAATTCATGCAGGAGAAAATAAAAAGAATAGTTATACCCAAGCACTGCATAAGTACAAATGAAAATGAATATACAATAAATATGAAGTGAACTACCATTTAAGTTTACTTTACTGTACAGAAAGTTTACAGCGCACCCAATTCTTCTGTTCTAGGACACTGTTATAAGGTAAAACATCACTACATACAATTTGAGCATTGTACCATTCATATGATACCTCAAAGAAGTATGGCAAAAGCATGAATTTTACATCAATGATAATCATACGCGATTCATTATCCCTTAATACAGCTTCATACAGAAGCCCATTAAAAGTAAGTGTTTGGAAAATTTTACTACATTCAATATTCCATACTGTTAGTCCTCTTACGTTAATAATGTCTAATTGCAGGACAATTTTTGACTTTGCCATTATCTTTGTTACTCTACTGACCACTATTGAGGTTTTTGTATTATTTGTGAAAGTTGTTCAGTTTTCATGTTCATATATTATATGTATGTATAGACATCTCCATTTTAACATTTATATATTTATATGAAACTTCATTCACAGGTAGCATTCGCGCCCTTCAACCCTAATGGTCTTTTACAGCATGTTTTATATCTTGAGGAATTCAAAGAGATGACCGCAAAATGCGATTCATTGAGAGGTAATTTTGGTCAAGTTTTCTTGTTACAACATGTGTATGAAAATTAACAGCCAGTTAAACTATACAATCAGATGGCTGAAAGGTTGCATTTTATTCTGCATTCTTGATCAAAGGAAATTAAGGGTAAATTATTAACCTTGAATGCTATATCATTTACGTAAGATCACAGAACTAATGTTAAAGATTTTCTGATCGCTTATCCTGTACCCATTCATCTGACATTAATCATAAACCAATTATTGTTTGAGAATACTCCAAAATACTATACAACAGGCATCTGAAATGAAGAGCACTCCAATAAGGTTATGAAAAAAATCCGAAAATTTAATAGTTTCTTTTCATGGTACGCATAACATTAAAAACTCTCATCAAATAGATAACAATAACCAACAACTAACAATCGTAGGCATTCACGCAAAAATAGAAATATGTTTAATAATATATAATATTATCATAATTTATATTATCAAAGTAAGTATGATCATCTCTTACGAGTTCTAAAGTACTAGATTAATTTATGTAAACGACTAGAGCTGAAAGACATAAAGAAATTATGCAGATTATTTCCATCACTTATCGACAAAATTAGACATTTAACGAACATCTTATTTTATTGTTTAGCCAATGAAGTTGAAATACTAAAAAGAACAAATCAAATCTTTGAATTTCATACATGATAAAACTTCGAATAGAAATCTTGGGAATTTCTCATAGTTTTCGAAAAGCACGTGCTTTGTTCTATATAAAAATATATGTTTTTTTTTTATGCGATATATAGATGCAAGCAATAAAAGTATCAAGATAACATAAAAGCAAATTTGCACAGCATTGAGTACAATTAATAGGAACAAACATCCGGTATATCCATATTCAAAACTCGTGAGAAACAATACAAGCAGTACTATCAAAATGTAAAATTACGATATATAAATAACGTATATATTTTTATATCCTTCAGCTCGAATCATACAGACTTCTGTAAATTACTAACAACGAGAGTAAGGTTTTATCTTAGTCCTGTCCTTGATCAGTTAATCCTTATAATTCTAGGTTTAAAGAATAATCATACATCTCGCAAACGTCTGTTTGAAGTTTCAAGGAGACCATGCACATTCCTTCCCGAGTTAAACATTCTCAAGAGAAAGTGAAACTTACTACCGAATCTACGGAACGAACTTTTTTACGCTGCCCACTTACATTTATGCAGTAGCACTAGATGCAGAAGACTGGGTACTGAAAAAGTACGTTCTTAATAGAAATTTCCATAGGATATAACTTATGAAGCGACAAACCCACTCTCAATTAAAAAAAAAAAAAAAAGAGAGAGAGAGAGGAAAATTTATCATACATTTCAAGAGTTTATTTTACCAAGTATCCCTAACACCTTGAAAGCGGATATTTCATTTACCTTCTTTTACGGTACACTATCGTTTCGGTATTACGTTACAGACATGCGCTGCATAGAAAAAAATGAGAGAGAGAGAGAGAGAGAGAGAGAGAGAGAGAGAGAGAGAGAAATTGAGAAAGAAAACTACAAGATATTTAATTAATGATGAATTAGTAAGTTTATCCTTTCTATATGCTAAAATACAAAACAATAAATTATAATAATATACACGTACAAAACGTGCCCATTTATGCAAGTATGTATATCTATATGCAACCGTGGCTCTTTAAAGTAACGATCCGGATCGAGGCAGAGTTGGAATGTAAAAATATCCGAGAGCTTACCCGCGCGTTGCACCTCCGTCGAGATTTGCCCAAAGAAAATGATTATACTACCGGTACGATATCTCGTGGTGTAGTGGCGTACAGCGAGAATAGACATGTCGCTAGGCAATAACGTGTAAAAATAAAAAAGGACATAATTATTCTAGGAACTTCCGTGGCCGCAAAGATCGCGAATCGACGGGGCTGCAACCGCGGTCCGTGCGAACGAAAGCGAAATACACGACGCGCCGCTGTACGAGAAATCCTCCACGGACGGCGCACGCGACGGACGTCAGATATCGAAGAGGACCTGACCACGGAAACTGCGGCATCCGTGTGCGCCCCCAAATAATCTACGTGTCAACACGTAAAATCGTCCCGACAGCCGTCTTCGTCGGCTAACGCTAAATCATCATCACCGCAACATCCGACACGCTCTCGATACGAATCGACAAAGACCGCCTCCTGCTTCACGTCGAGCATGAACGTCACTAAAGCTAACAAACATAAATAAAAAGGTGAGAAAAAAGTAAGTAAGTCCACCACGCGCGACGAGGATGCCTCCTCAACCGCGAGGGTGTCAGTACGGATGACGATCGTTACATCTCGAGTGCTCCTTCTGATATATCGTTATTCCCTTAGAGATCGGTGTGCCCCAATACGCGGCACACCTTCTGCTCCTAAGGGTCCGATCGAGACTCCAGCATCTCCACGAGGAAATCGTCGATCGGCACGTCGCCGATTAGCTTGAAGAAGAACAGGTGCTCCAGGCACTTCAGGCCGATGGAACGGATCGATGGCAGGCGCAGCAGTAGCTTGGCGAACCTACCGGGATCGTCGGGCCAGGATACGCGGGTGTATTCCTCCAGGGCGGCGTAGATCTTCTCGCGTAACAGGCTGACCTCCTGAATCGATTTCAGACCTCGTACGTCGGGATTGAAGAGGATGATGGTTCTGCGTAACAAGAAGGATGATACATGTACACCCATCTGACGATTCAAAGATTAAGCCGGTCGTTGGGAGATTCTACGGTCGAAACTCTACTGGTCGAAACGTTAAATCAATCGTTGAGGGATTCGAGCAGAAATCAACGTGTCAAAATAAAACGAGATAAAGAGCTAAGATGGTATAGTGGATAGAGACTGGGACTTCCAAGTAGGAGACATGGATTCGAATCCCGCCCATCACTGTTGCTTTTTTCCGCGTGACGTGTGTACTGTAGCTGTGGTGGTTCGGAATCCACCTTAAATAGTGGAGCATAGACCAAATAACCTTAGCAGTCGATGTCGAAAATGAATTATAAAAAAAAAAAGAAGAAAAAAATATTCGCCTCAAAAATATAGGAGGGAGTAAAATCAATACTGACCTGAGACACCCAAGTTCAGTCCTGTCCATCCTCATTTCCCGCATTTTCGATACTAGCTCGGAAAGCACTCTGTCAAATATCGTTCCCACGCCCGCCTGCTGTGCAGAGTTTCGGTGGACGGTAATTCCTGTCGCCAGAACGATACCGTCCTTCACTTCTATGGAACGGTGGGAAAAGGAGGCTATCAGCAGCTCATTCCAGCCAGCTCTGAGCAGAAGTACCTGATCCTCCAGTGGCAACGAGGTAAAATGCGGGATATGTTTCGCCCATGCGACCAGCTGGAACAGCTGTTTGCTCGTGGCGTTGCAAAGGTGAGACACTGCATTCTGTACATTACGAGAGATCGTGGGTTACTCGAAAGAGCCAAAGGAACATCCAAAGAAACGTTCTATCTTTATGTACACCTATTGATCCTTTGCAGTTCAAGACACTTTACTTCTTTCACCTCAGCTAATTCACATTACATGTTATATTCAAACAACACCTCGAAGTGCACGATCAATGAAATTTTATACAAATTCATCTTGTGTAGTCACAAGTAGAAGAGCGATAAAAACTTTATGTGGTCCACGTGCAGGATATCAATGTAAAGCATCGACAGCAAAGGATACCATGTCTAATCACACTAGACGGAGGGTTAGTTCTAGTATCATAACTTGGTGTACCCCTAAACCTTTACCTCGTAATTGCCCTGGTGCTCCATCTTACATTCGACACGTTTCTCAGCTTCGAGGATACGCTCGATGGGCATATCGGAGTGCAAACTGCTCGTACTCTCCACTTCGCTCTGATCCCTTTCCTTGGTGCGCTGCCGCTCCTCCTGTACTGCCTCTCTTTTCATGCCCATTGCCAGACATTTTTGATATCGGCAATACTGACACCGATTCCGTTGTCGCTTGTCGATGATGCAGGACTTCTCCTCGCGGCAGGCGTAGGATAGGTCCTTGCGTACGGTCCTCTTGAAGAACCCTTTGCAACCCTCGCAACTGGAAGAGCAATATCGAGAGGTACAGTGGTACACATTATCCTTCATGGAGGATTTTAAAATGATACAGATGGTAGGGGAAGATACGACGAACATTATGAACTTGAGAACTTGCGGTCAGAAATGTCACCATAAAGCATTAAGGAGGGAGATACATCTGGATGATTCCAAAAATGCACTTTTTTTTTACATAAAATGTTAGTATAACTATTCAAGAATATGATTCCCAAGGTTTCAAAATGATATTCTAAAAATTGAGGAAGTTACAGCTTCTAAGCGTGACGCTTGTGTCGAGCGTCATCGAGGCTTTGCAACGCTCAGCAAGTATTTTAGATGTGAATCCGTACAGCGATGAACTCCAAGTGGTAAAAAGTTAGCGTATCGGTCACGTTAAAAAGACAATGGACACTGGGCTTATATTCGCATAAAGTAATTGGTAGTCTTTACAAGAAGACCACCAATTACCTCATGCATTACCCATAACCGAGCAAGAGATGAGATAGGAATCGCTATGTCAGAAAACGCATAAACTGGCTGGAAAACTGCCTACTCGCTACGATTTCGCTATTCAAAGAAATGTGAATAGTATCGAGGACACGAAAAAAACTATGATAGCCACTTATTAACCCTTTGCAGACCCCTTTTCGCTTGGCGAACTAGAAAATTGGGATGTTTTCCCACTTATTTCACGAATTTTTTACAACCAACTTAAAATGATTTCAGACACAATTTCACATTTTAAACTCTTTATACATTAACATTTCATATACCTTTATACTTCATACAAGGGCATTTGTTAAACATTCAATTCTCTAATTTTATTCTGTGTGATAATTTACAAAGCAACCTACCTACCCAGTAGTCTATGTGTAGACATGTTTTCGTTAGGTATGAACGAAATATCAAACTCATCGTCGCTTGAACTAATTTCTTCATCGCATTCCATGCTCATCGGGCTCGGTAACTTTGAAAATTATATTCCTATTACCGAGACTGTCGAATTCGAACTAACGTCGAACACGATCAGACAAACAATAGCAGAGGAATAGCGGAAAAACCAGCGAATGGATTTAAGACTTCAAGGGTTACATTTTTACCGGACCTCTGCCTAATCTGAGAGGGCCATTAAGCAATAAAACATTTGGCATTCCTACAGCCGAAGTGCGGCGCTCCGCTCGAATTATCACGTAAAGACAAGTGGCGAGTGAGAGGCACCGCTCGAGCAGCCGCATCAAATCATGTGGTGACTGAGAGGCACCTCTCGTCCGTAAAGGGTTAATATTTGGGCTATACCAACGAAAATTCACAGCATGAACACCGTCCGGCGGGTAAAGGCAGCTCGTACAATTGGCAGGAGTGTAAAGCTATTTGGGTAAATTTGGATTTATTTGAACATCCTCCTCTATTCGATACAACAGTCCAGAAATATATTCTTCTGATTTATGAAGATTTATCGAAGGATAAATTATGCCAGAGATGTTTCAGCGGTGACGCGCAGAATGCAAATAAAAGTTTTAATTCCACTGCCTGGCGTTTAGCTCTGAAATACCTGAATTCTGAATTAAAAATAGTTGAAATGCATTTTATATTGCTGCTGAACTCTTCAATCAAGGATATACTTCTATTTTTCAAAGTATGAAGAAGCTGGATATTATTGTTGGAAGTCGGTGTAAGAAATACGTTGCCGACGTCAAGGAGCACTGGCTGGTTCGACAAAGATAGCGTAGTACTTTATTCAATAAGCAGGCTCCTGTGGTACGCAGAAAGGTATTGATCGAGCAAAATGTATTTTATGAGAAAGCTAAAGAAATATTGTGAGGTACTGGAATCGCTGATTAACCGATAAGTTGTAGATGTTAACTTTTTACTTCTCAAATCTTTAAACTCGTTTTTCTCAAAACCCGATTTCTAAAATTGGCGGAAACTCTCGCTTGAAACGTGTTCAACGGAATTTAATGAAACTTTAGCCATAACTGCATAATGTTATTACCTCCTATATGAACCCATTTGTTCTGAAAAATCACAAAAAGAAGTATGTTTTCATAGTAAAATAGTGAAAAAATAACAGAAAAGTACTTTTTTGTTCAATGGTGCATGTCTTTCAATTTTCAAATCTTTTTCGTTTTTTTTAGGTTTTTACAGAAACTACGGATATTAATGATAACATTTTTTTCAAACATTTTGATTTAGTTAAATACAAAGAAATGTAGAACTCCCGCCAATTTCCAAAATCCCCGGACCTGCCAGAAAGACGTGATAAAATGTCGGCCATGTTATTTTATCATACAATAAAAAAAATATGTTTTCCTACTTTAAGATATATATAACTGAATATCAAACTTCAAAAAAATGTATTACCGATTCATCCTCTCTAAAAAAATTGCCGAAAATCATGCATTTTTAAGGCTTCCACGAGTATCGCCCTCCTTAATGTATCTCTAAGCTCTTAGAATAGCACGTAAGGATCATGAAAACCACTGGCAGAATATTTGTACAAAAGTACTGTATGCATTACAAAAAATAAACACACTGCAGTAAAGCCTCCATCGGACATTTCCAAGTTCCTCATTTCAAAAATGTTACTTTAGCCACTTCTACCGAGTATATCGTTCTGGTACCGTTTAATCAGAGACGCGGTGTATAATAAATGCAAGCCAGCAACGTCGTTCATTACATCTGACGCAATTCTGCTTACGCCGCAAGGTCTTGTTTCATCGGGCATTATCGGTCCATAATAAAATTATGCCTCCATCGCTCTTACAGTACGCAGGTACTTTGCACGAGCGCTCCTCCTCCCACCCTTATCATTTCTTTATACACGGTCTCGCCAATCCGTTAGATGTAGCAGAAGCGATTTTGCCGCACGCCGGACGGCTGATTTGCAAATGAAATGAGCTGAAGAAGTCGGAGGCACTCCGGTCAGCCTCGTCGCAAAAGATCGACCGCTCACATCGAAAAAGGAAATTACAGATAAGTCTCATTGAAAAGTGGTACCTGCACGCAACGTAAATATCTAATGGGAAACTTATCAGATCCCCATAACGCAGAATACATAATAATAACCATTGGTGTATTGCCATTATATATTCACAGGGAATAGGTAATTTTCTCCGTTGAATATTCTCCCCCTTATCTCGCATCGTTTCGCTTACTTCTCGCATCAAGTGTCTATTAATAATCGGCGGATAGGTATCGGACGTTTATTCTGCGTAATGCACGCGGATTGCCGGATGTGCAACGTAGTAAGGACGAAGTTTGGAACGAAAAAGAGACTCGCCAGTATTTTATTCCTGTCCGTGGATAAGCGTACGACACTCGTGAATACGCTTCACGGTTTCTCGCATATCGCGATGCCAACGGTTGGGACCTAAGGCATGATTTGTTGGCACGACTTGTCTTTTTCTACTTCCTCCGTTTTCGCCTCGCTTCTCTCCAAATGCAACTGGTATACGTGGAATTTTGTATTCTCGTAAATGTACTCTTGAAATGTTGTTAACACCAGTTTATAGAAAGGAGGAGAAATTGATTTAAGAATAATATAAAGGTTGAAAGCCCATGATATCGTGTATGAGATATTTGATCAATTTTAAATTCTACTGAACAAAAGGTACGTTAAGAAAGTTCATGATAATCGGCTAAAAATTCATTAACACATTGTTCTATGTTTCGCTTTCATTTCCGTTTTGTTTTGATACTTTTTTCACTGAGAATTATTACAGTTTGACGGACATACAACTATAAGATTTCTGAAGTGTCCTATCAGAGACTTCGCATCTATCGCTTCCATCCTCGAAAAATCCAGCACTGAACCTAAATCCCTGAAAATTACACAGTACGCATATTCTTTTCCATCGATCATAAATAACCCCTCCGTGGATCATTCCACCTTCTGTTGTCGTCGCGAGCAGGATCGTCAACGTTCGTGACTCAGCCGGCGGCCTGGGGGGGAAGTCGTTTTTAAAATTGGACCGCCTCCAAAAATCGCGTCGGTACCAGAAAAGCAACGGCATTTCTCGTTTGAATTTATTTTCGTTCCAGGTGCCCGTATATTTTTGCCACTGCCCACCCGAGAATTTCCTCCTGCTTTCTCTTTTTTCCTCCTCGACAAGGAGCCGTGGGCCGAGGCACGATTCACGCGGGTGTACATCGACAAGCGTGCAAATGACCCGAAACCCAATGCTCGGATGCAGTCAAAGGATGCCGCTCGGATGCGACGATATCGACGCGTAATGGCGCGTTTACGCAGCGTCCAGGATGAATCGAGTAGCCAACATCGCACGGGGCCTGCTGCTGCTTGTTTTATACATAAATCCCAGCCTTCGCGCTGGCACATTGAGAAACGATATGGGACGGTAATCTCGTGGATTTCGCCGAACATCAAAATACGCGACCTTTGTAAACCGCGAGAGGCGAACAATGCGAGTTATCGGCGGCGCGCAATGAGCTTTATTGCGGCATAAACTCGCAGGTTAAAGTCCAGACCGTACTCCGGAGCAGGTAATATCCGATGGTCGTAAAAAGTCTTGGTATACGCGCTAAGAGCTGCATACATTCAATTGCGGGTATCGTTACGTAAATCCATCGAGGAAAAAGGTTAACAAGCTTTTGAAGAACGGCCGGCACGATTTTTGAATTCCACGTCGATCGGCCAAGCGACTGTGGCGCGGAATGTATTGAAAGGTGCGACGAACGATCGTGTAACTTCCAAGTCTCTTACTCCATATTAACTTACATCCGCGGATTAAGATTTGCATACGTCGGCAAATTGGTCGGCGCATCGTCCTAACGACGGGATGCGTTAGGCGCATATATGCTTTCAGGTTTACGGTCGTTAATTCAACGTGATTTCCCCTTCACTTTACGATTATGTGTTTATGCATCTCTTAATAGACGGTAAGAATTACCGGTATATCGTGCTGGCACGATTATCGCTTATCTTCTGAACAATTACGACAAATACGTGCTCGATTGTGTGTATAATATTGGAGACATTGGCATACATTTTTCGCGTGTTTATCCGGCCATAGAAAGTAACGAATTGTAAGCAATGACGGATTGATTGAACATTTTGTCTTGTTTCTCGATTGTTCAAGCTTCCTGGTGATTTCACGTTAAAAATCTGACTTACAACTTTATCCTTTATAAGAAGGCTCGATAAACATATATTAATATGTGGAACGTAATACAAAGAATATATTACTAACGCAAAACATAATTTTTCTGAACACAATGTCTTCATGTGGAATATACACAATTACATACAACATTCATCGATGGTTTTTAAATGGCTTTAAAAAGTAAATCGCAAAACCACGATAACGCGTATAATATAAATAATATAATATAATAGTTTTATAAATGTACGATATAAAATTTCAGCAACGAAATTCATATCCTCGACATCTGGATTTTTCCACATAAGTATATCGTAGTCTTACCAGTTAAAAAATCAATCGCAAACAGTTGGCTTTCGTCTGAATGACCTTAACAGTCGGCGCTGAAACGGAGCACAAAGCACGCTTTATGCTCGAGCAAAGCGTATAGCACACGATGCAATTTTGGGACCACCGAGTCAGACGTTTGATCTGCCTGAGTTTATGCAAAAGACAAATATTCCTGATACGAGACACGTGTACGAATACAGTTCGACGTCGCGCTAAGTTTATGTAGAAACGCAGAGAGACTGCGGCACCACGTGCACAAATATTCGTAAGAAAATGCATCCCACTGTACACTCCTATACGTGCTCCATTTAATACTTACGAGGTAGTTGGGAGGAAGAATAATGTCATTTATTATCGGGAATGAGAACAAAAATGATAAAATAAAATTCTACACTCAGTCTCAATACCGTGTTATATAAATTGATTCGCACTCATGTTATACACCCAGTAACATTAGGTAGACTCCATATAAAAAAAATAAACATCAAGAATCAAAGAAATAAACAATTGTACAATGGTAGCTGAGTAAATATAAAGCTAAAAATATCGCACGATGGAGTTTGCAGTGGTTCGTGTTACATGCCCATTGTGATGCACTTAATGCCACTCAAATTACGAATATATCGCGAGGGAAGAACGAGAGACAAGGGTAAATGCACGTTAAGAAGACAGACGTGTGCATTATCTCTCGGGTAAAATATAAAGCTGGCTCCGTTGTCACCATAATTTTCAGTGAGAACGCGGCATCGTAGTTATACACCACGTCTTAGTCCTTCATTACGTTGTATGAATGTTAAAAACTTTGCATGTACGCCTTACGAGCATCCATGTATAATGAAGGTGATGCACTAATTACGCAAAGAGTTTAATGGACTTTACGAGGAAATTGAGTTCCCACAATCCGTGTGCATGCATCAACAAGAATCATATCCGGCTGCGCAAGAAATTTTCATAATTTTATCGCCACAACGGCATCGAACAGGAGTGCGAACATTCCATCCTTTATCTCCTATATACAAACATATACAAACTATTGTATATAGATATCGAACTTTTTGTATACCTACGCCATTACAAATTTAAACGTTACAAGGCAATTTTACAAAATACTGCTTAGGCAAAATACTCGGATTGATGTTATAAATCTTCATTTATACAAACTTATTTTAAATCATTCTGAAATCAATTTGCAGTTCCGCAAAGCAAAATAATTCAATTATCATAACAATTTATACTCTTTGTGGTTGTATACGAATAATTTCTAACAATACATATTATTTAAAGCGCTTTATTTAAAGTGTACCTTTGTATCTGATATCCAATGAAGGAAGAAACTTAACGATGATGATCAAAGTCGGCTTTATAACTCCGGAAATTGTGCAATATTGCATAAATCGTAAACGTATGTATTAAGCTTGATCTATTGCAATTCTTCGTATTTGGAGGAAAAGTCAAGAGGTGATAATTGACTTTTAATCCTGAAACCATCGAATTTGCGTTTTACACGCCAGCGTAATTCTAACCAAGGTCGTTTCTTTTCTCTCCCTCCCTCTCTCTTACCTAATTTCCCCGTGGTTACGCTCACAATACATCCGACATTGCGGCACAAGGTTTACCGTGCAATCCAGATCACCGATAGTGGCCGTGGTGATTTATAAACACACTTCGTCTTTTTCTATTTACTGCATTTTAGCCTCGCTCCTATCTGAACACGCCGAGAATTCATTTAAAACATGAAGTATAATCCGCAATGTCACATTGCGTGACCAAAGAGTGACCATATCAGATGAAGAGAGATATTTTTCTATAAACCAAGCAATTCAAATATTATCAACAATTTACAATGTCTTTATTCTGTACGTTAAACAAGTACGACCAATTATCGTACACTTGTTTTATAAAAGTCGATTACGAATTGCTGAAAATTCATTGATCTACTAAAGTACATTATGTTTTCTTCTTCATTCCTTCTGTAGCTGTACTTTATTTTAAATAATTATTACTCAGCCCTGTCTCAGATAACAACCGTGATCACATACACACGTTTTAACTTTTCTGCTCCCAGCTCTTTCGCGTCAATCCTCCCTAAATACATCGAACCATTATATAGAGTATGATTATTTGATAAACCAGGTCATTAACATAAATACGCAACGCTCATAATTCACAATTCAGTCCAATTGTACTTTTAAAAAATACCATCAAGCCTGACATTACTTTATCGATGTCGAAAATCATTTTCATCCTTAATTTATTATTGGAATAAACGATATTTTTCCCGCCTTCCACCTCGCGCAGTACCATTTTGAGCTCTTAAAACTATTACAGAACACGATAGCGGCCGTGATTGCTTAATTAGCTGCTACTGGAGCAAAGTAGCCGTGCGACGAAGACGAGGCAACTCTCGTCCCCGTCGGTAGGAACTACGGGTGGGTAGCCGTTCTAACCTCGGTAGAGCTCGCAACTCGAGGCAAGTCCAAGGTTGTCGGGGCTCTGATGCAACGCGAGCATCACCAGGCCTGCGCTTCAAGGTGGGGATCGCGCCACGGAGACCGGGGAACCGATGAGCCAAGGTGGCATTACGACTTTCGTACGCCCCAGGCTCGTTTCCCTACGCCAGCGCCTCCCTCAGTAATAAATAACACTTATCTACGAAAAAATTAAAGTTGTATCTATCCTTTAAGTTGTCTACATTCTTCACGAATATAGTCAATTTCGACCAGATTGTGGTCGAAGAACAGGAATATGACGGCAGATCTTTTTTGTTAGCTCTTGGTTGAAACACAGAATATTACTGAGAAAGAAGAGCAAATACGTTCTTTAAACACGACAGACATTTTTGTAAACGAAATAGCTTTTCTAAGAACAAAATATGATATACTCAGTGTTACCAGTCTTAGTTAATAAGGATAGAAATATTGCTGACATTGCAAAAATGTCCTTGTATCTTAAAATTAATTCCTGTTTTTCAAGGGAGGTGAGAGCTAAGTAAACATTTTAAACATCATATTCGTTTATTTCACATCGAAATTAATAGGAATTAGCTATTTTTAACGCGGATAGATTTTGAGTGTAGACCAGTGTAATAACGTGGAGGATTATAAGCGAATCCTACGTATTCGAAATTTGAGTTGGATGAGATATATTACTTTACGGTGCCAAACCGGATGTAGCATTTTAGTTCGTGTAAATGTATTCTTGGAGTTTACATATTACTATTTTCGACTAAAAGTAAAATGCAATAAAGGCAAATCATTCGATTATTTAAGGAAACAATGAGATTTATACATAAAATACTTTGTATCATGCTTCTACTAGTAGGAACAAATCACAAGAATACATAATTTACTTGATAGTAGAGACTCAATTATACAAAACAATATGACGTATCTATTACTCTGGATATTGTTCGAGTAATTTTAAGGACAAATTGATACCGAGTATTTCGTCTGTATTATTAGTATTTACCATAAAGCTATTTAACGTTTGCGACCTTCTCCATTTTCCTCTGATGTTTTTCATTTTCTGTGAGATAATTAAGTGAAGATAGATCAAAAGATTTTCGTGAATACTGAATATTTCGTGTATCAAAGGCAACGTGATTATTCTGATAAATAATCATAAAGCTTCGCGTCAGAGAACGAGGCAAAATAGTGAGGTATATTCCCTATTGCATAGTGATGCACCAAAATATATAGCATAATGAAGACCAAAATCAATGTGGCGTAACAGTGAAACAAATCGAAGACGAAGTAACAAAATTGCGAGTAATAGTTCGTTGGAAAAACACAAGTCAAAGGAGGAACTCTTGATTCGATCACCTCGAAGGGCTACGGTACATAAATACGTCTGGTCGATGGAGAGATAAGAGAAAGGAGGCGCGAGTCGAAAAACACTTTTTGGAAGGGCGCGTGGATCGTCCTCTCCATTCCCTTCCTCGTTAAGGCGTAGTAACTTCGCACAAAATTAGAAAGTCGATACAAGTTTTAATTGGATAAGTTTACTTCTTTAAGTGTTCAACGCAACTTTCCTGTTTAAGCTATTTAACGAGCTAAAAGAGCGGTATACTTTGCGGACTATACCATCCAGTTAATAAAAGTCGCGTGAAAAAAATAATGATCAATATTTATTGAATTCTGTCCGTGACTCATCGCACTTATCAATGGGACATTACTCACTCCGTAAGAAAATACGTGTAACTTATAAAAGAGGTTTCCGCGTAACGAAGCGCAATAGAACGAAAGATCCGAAAATATGCGTTAATGGAATATTATTCGACAATTTTGCAAGGAACGAAAACCGGTTCAGAGTCATCAAATCCGCTGTTTGAAAGCGTGGAAATTTATTCATTTGTTGCATCAGTATTATTCCAAGAGGAAAAATTTATATCGCCACCGCAATACGTAAATAATCGACGGAGGTCTATCGTACTCATCAATCATTTTCCATCAGGCTAGGAGTACACATTATATGCAGCGCTATCTCCGTCTTAATCGATCCAACCCTCATTACCGAACGGCATTTATACATAATGATCGTCATCGACAGAATGAAAAACGTATTCATGTTCGACTCTTCTCAAAGCTTTGTCGAGACCGTTATAATAAATGCAGAAAAGGACATGCTGATGAGATTTTAACGAGTGCATCCACCGAAGCAAGTATTTCATAAACAGAAGCCTTACAACAAACCTCTTATGTAAAATTGTTATGCAAAAGTTGAGCGACGGTACTCCACAGAATAATAAAGTAAGCCGACTGCGCTTCCAAATATATGCAACTTGATTTCCAATAATAACCATTTATTTACTTATATTATTGAATAACAAGGTCCAATTTATTTCAATTCGTATTTATCCGCGTTAATTACAGAATTCAAATGTAAAACAGTGCGCAAATCCTCTCATTATATAGGAAAGGAAGAAGCAGCGTTGAGAGATGCTAAAAAAAATCGATCCACGACCACACAAACGATCATCGTTCCATAACTTTCAAACGATATTTATGTATGAAAAATAATCAGTGGTAAAACAAAAATAAATAATGAGTTTAGAATATCATAAGTCGCTCTTTTTTGTGTTTAACCACCGCTAGTCTCAAATCATTCTGACACAGTCAAAAACCTTTAATCCTCTTTCTTCCTCAAATATAACGTACAAAATGGACGCACAATCCTCCAAATCAATCTCCGAAAAGTTATAAAAGTTAAGCTCTGGCAAAAATTCGCCTGCTCTTAAGGACCTCGAGCAGATGGTTCCTCTGCTCTCGCGGTACATTTTTCGCATCACGCAAACACTTCGTCGTGATTAACCCGCCGTTGCAGCTGCGGCGGATACAGAAAGAAAACTCGATATACGCCGCTCGACTGCGTGTGAATAGAAAACCCGAATTCAAAGTACGTTGCAAGGATCTTTATGTCGCCACGTGGTTTGACGATGTTTTCACTATTCGCCAAGAGCTTCGACGAACAGCGATTATGCATATGGAATAGCGTATGTGCACCTTTTCATACGCCGACAACGTATGCGAGAGAAATTATCAGCTGTCCTGTGGTTCTCCAGTCATAGTTCAATGTCACAGCGAAGTTATGTAACCGATTTTCTTCTCCGACCACGTCATTTTCTAACATTTGGATCGCAACTGTTACAATATTCTAAACCTCTGTGACCCACGATGACTTGAAAGTACCACTCCGTCCACATGATTTGTTTTAAGTCAGCTATTGTTTCTTCCCAGATTTAAAGATTATCGCAAATCAAAGTCGTATTATTCATCGAGCGGCCGCTTAATCGTATTGAAATTTTTTCGATTCCTTCAAAGCCATAGAAGAACACAGAGAAGGAGATTAAAATACTAATCGTCAAAATCTAAAGGAAAATTATAGAAGACCAATGATCAATGCTATATAAGAATACCAATGTAATTATCATAATTCATAATACGTTTCATTTCGAGAATCATGGATCAACGTAGGCGATTCATGTTAAATTCTTCGTAAGTTAGAGTCTGAGAAATTTCTGGTACAAGTTCTTTACGCGGATTCCCACTTTTCTAGCCCCCGTTGTTTCGAGCAAAATCTGTCTTTCGCGATACAAAATGCAAGAACGGTGGGTCGAAGGTTGCGATAATTGAAAAAAACAAAGCATTTATCGTAACACCACGGCAGCATTATCGCGACCGACGTACAAGGTTATAAGGTAATTCAGGCAGAGAACGCTTCTCGTTATAATTATGCTCGAAAGCGATTAGAAACGTAGTTAACGAGGTAATCGAGCGAAGCTACTCGATGGGGGAGGGAAATTAACGCCCTTGGGATGTAAAAGTCACTTTATCTCCGACTGTTTGGCCCATTAGTACTTATGTACCAGCAATAATTCCGTCATTATTTCTTTAATACCGTTGCAACAGCAGTACAGTAAAAGACGCGCGCCTTCATCTCTTACAAGACGAGCAATGTCGTCAATGCAATCAGGATACGGTGCATAATTCAACCATGACGAAAGAAGGAGGATAATTAATCGTTTCATTATGTTACGTGCCACTGTTTGTCACGAATCATTACTAATGCGCTACGCGCAGGAATAATATTCAAGTCAAAGGATCGTTCAGTCATGCATCGACGTGTATCCGAAGAACCTAGAAACCTTGGTAGATTTTTTCAGGAAAATTCGGGAATTCGCGGCGATTTTTGGCACTTCGACAATTAAATATCCGTATTGGGAAATAAAATGTGCGGTTCCTCTTGGGCTTACCTGTATACACCGTAATGCTTGCCACTGGCGCGGTCACCGCAGATCGAGCACAAGTGTTTGCTTCCGGACAGGGGGTGGTTCGGTGGATAAGGTGTGACCGTTTTGTTCTGACCGCTCGGCGACGTGCTCAGCAGGTTGCTGTGACAACCAGCGTTGAAGGATCTTACATGCAAAGAAGACAATAACGAAAATTCGACTACGGCACTACGGCCCTCGACAAAACACTATTTTGAAACGCCTGAAAAATGGACGCCCTTGCTTTCTCCCGAAACTCGAGCTCTTTATCAATATGAATTCTTAATCGTTCTCCGCTCGATCGTCGCTGTAAAATAGTATTTTGTATAAAACTACAGAGGGCTCAACTACATATTGCGCGTTTTTCTCTTTCGCGAATTTTCTCTCAGTAAACAAATTAAAGAGAAAATGTCTAAGGTTCTGCGATTTGTTCGTTTTAAAAGATTGTCTATATTTTTCTTGTTTTAATTGGCACGCATGGTCGATGCTCACCCTGGACTATTGGGACCGGAGGGACTGAAGTTTCCGGGATTGATAAGACTCGCTGCGTCAGGTTTCATATCGAGGGGACTTTGCGGACCCACCGAAGACATTGACATATTACTGTTGTCCAGACTCAGCCCTAGAACAAAAGAGCGATCCTTTAAGAAAAGTCGGAAAAGGAATATGATAGATCATTTTTATTACAAAGATTTATAACATCTTAAAAGTGAGTAGAATATCATCAGCATTTGACTTTGAAAATAGAGCCGATGTATTTCTATCGAGTCGCAATATACAATGGTGGAAGTACAAAACGATTAGTATTCCTGAGCAAATACTAAAACAGTTTAATATGCTAAGGTACCTATAGATTGTAAAGCTGATTGCTTTACTCGCGCACCTTTAGCAACGGGCGTGTGTGCACCTTGCAACGTAGAGTGTAATAAAAATATCAAACAGGTGAGACGAAGAAAAAAAATGATGCGTTAACACACTTGAGTCCACATTGCGCACCGGTTAGAATCATACAACTAACATCGTCATCGCGACTAAAGTCTGAACCCGAAAAACGTGCTTCGAGAGTAGCATGTGGGCTCTCGAGAAACAAGATTTCAGGCCCTCCCCCTTTCACGATAAAATCTTACCCTTCTTGAGTAACTGCTTATTATCGTCTTTGACCACTATACGGGTGTTCTCTTAATTTCCCCAGCATTCCCCTATGAAACATGCTTATATTGTAAAGATCGAAAAGTACTATCGTATTTCACGTCAATCTTTATCGTAAGAATCCAAAAAAAAGCCGATCATTTATCTCAAATCTCTACAATAATAAGCAATTTGATAAAAACCTCTTCTATCCCTTCTATCCCATAAAATGAGCGCGGCGACCACAACGTATGCGCTCATTTTATCACGTTTTCTCATGAAAATTCAACAAACCTGATCTGTCTTAACACCCATAAGTCCAAATACCAACTTCATATTCCTCGCCATAAATATCCAGGACTATCGTTTCGTCGTTTCATACATAATACAATATTAACACGCGCGATTACTACTTATTCTCATAAAACCAGTTTCATAATAAAACGTCGTACTGCTAAAAAGGCATGTGCACATTTCAACAAGCCTCGCCCGATTTTTAATATTCCTCGTGATCATAAATCCAAGTCTCCAAACTTGATTCTTACGCCTTCTCTCATCCAACTTACTTCCAGATGGTACGCGGGAATAATCATGAGGTATTAGGAGCGTATATCTCAATAATTCGATTAAAAGGCCCCCAGACGTTCCAGAACGTGGTGGCAATCGAACGTCCTTCCATTCCCCGGTCGTTAGAAGCTGCAGAAAACGATCGAGGACGACGCCTGCTCGGTCTTTCCGCGGCGCAAGCAATAGCAGACGATTTACAGTTACAGGAAGCATGCGCTGCGGAACGTGAGCGGCCCGGATGGCAGCCACGTGCTCGATTGAGAATTTCACGGTGGATCGATCTTCCAGTCGCCTTGTCGTGGGCGCGGATAGCCAAGGTGCACCGAGAATATTGCTCGAAGGTCGGGATATCCACGATCGATGGCGATGGTAGATTCCAGAGGCACGCGATCCGCTCGGATGCAAGCTGATGCGAGCGAGCAGGTGCACGCATAGGGCCACCGTCCGTGGAGATGATCGAAGCACGTTTCGTTCGATTCTATGGACGAGGGGGACCGTCATTATCCCCAAATCTCCTTCCGCGAAGAATGGAGAGCGTTTCCACTTATCGGGCGCCGACTTGTTTACTCTGTCCATGCGAGCCGACTTACAATCGTGCCGTACGTGCGAGTTACGTGCGAATAATTTCACAGGCGGCGCGTTCCATTTCGTGGACATTCTTTTTTTTCACTCAGGGGCCAAAGGGGAAAAAAGAGAAGCGGTCGCGTGTCCGATCGTCGGCGATGTCAATCAAACGCGGGATAAATTAACGTCCAACGATCTGAAGTATCGTTTCCGCGAATATCGATCCGAATGTCTCACTTATTATGCGTTGGCCTCTCGTAGGAGCGTGAAAAGGGTCGCCAGAATGTTGGCCATTACGGCTAATTTTGCCGGTCGAGTAATTAGGTTTCGGTTTCTGCGACGAAACCGCACCTTTCGCCCGGTGGAGCTTAGCCTCGCGACCGAATTAGATACTAAATATTGAGTAGACAGACTCGGTGTGCCGAGAGAAACGCTCGTTGTCTCCGTGAAAATGGCGATCTGTACGGGTAAACGTTCTTCCCGTTGAACTTTCCCTGGTGGAAAATGATTTAGCAAAGTAAATTACTTGGCCGCCACTGATTTCCCAACTAAAGTGGCTTGTGCCATCTTTTTACAGTTGCACGATTCAGAATTACTCACGATAAAGAAATTACGGTGAGAAATAAAATTCGCTCCTTCGTGGTGTAGAATTTTAACTCGATTCGAACCATGGATACTTACTTGTTTACTTCTGAGCTTTCCTTCATTAATCTTATTGTTATTCAGTGCCGACTGCTTTGCATTCATTTAATTTAGAATCAGATATTTTAAATAGCTTGGAAATGCGAAACCTGCGCTATATATATAATACATTACACAGGCGAATTTGGAAACTCTGAATGGAATTTGACGTCGAGTCTTTCGGGTAAAACTTCGACTTCCCGCCCACTGTGTCGCACTTTACACTCTCTTACCAGTAATTTAGACAACCTAATTTTTTACAGATTCCCCTAACAGAATATTCCGATACCACAGAATTTCGCATGCACGTATCGTACATAGAATAAAGGTCTTTTAAAAAGTGATTCTCCATCAATGTGAGCGCGGAGAATTTTCGACGAGAGATCGTGACAAATAAGTATCCAGCACCACCAGGCGCTTCTAATAACGAAAGGGTCAAGAGCAGCGTCTAGAAGCCAGCTATCAAGAAATCGACCAGTCGTGACGGTCTGATGTTGCTTGAAAAATCATTAGACTAATCACTTTACCGTTCATTTTTTTTCGTAGGTCCTATTTCAAGTTCGATCCGTGGCGGAGTGGCCAACGAGGGCGCTTTCGCACGCACCCCGAAACGCGTTGGCTTTCCTGGCGTGAGACGCGAGGAAGGCCAGAAAGAAGATAAATGACATTTTAATCGACTTCGAAGAGACGTCGTCGTCTTCGGCGTCGAAAGACGTGTTCGCCAATATAGAGGACAAAGAGAGGTGGTATCGGTGCCATTCGTGCGGTAGAAACGCTCAGACGATCCACCATTGAGGACGCGTCAAGTGCATCGGTAATTGCACGGACTGACGTCACTCTTCGTCTGTCTTTTTCCCCGCCCGCCCGCCCGCTCTCTCTCTCTCTCTCTCTCTCTCTCTCGCTCTTGTTCTCGCTCTCTTGCTCTCTCGCTCTCTCCAACTCACATGGAGACGCATCACTGCCCGACAAATGCGCAGCAGACGAACATATTAGGATTTATGGTCGCCGTAGATCATGTTGACGGAACCTCCGATTATTTTTAGGCTAACCGAACAGTATCATGGCGCGCAAACTTTTTAAGAGGTGTACGGTCGTGCATAATAATGCGATGCGTGGGAAATATGTAAAGCGAAATTGAGATACAGGTATTAACTCGGTTATATTTGATCGTAACAAGAGTAATAGCTTCTTACGTTCAGTTGTGCGTCCAAAGACGATATCGAAATGAAAGAGCACTGATCTAGCAAAATATAAATCGGGTGTATTTTTATGTTCACCGGTTCTACGTCTCTGTATTTCCTCAAATATTTCGCTTTAAAAGGTTTTTCGTTTTTTATTGCGTAAGATGGACAAATTGCAAGGAACCAATTCTTGATTGTTTAAATGGTCTAATATTTTCATACGTAATTGTAATTCTCCGTATTTCAAGGGTATGGATTTGCGGCGTAAGAGTGCCCAGTTTTTTACGAATCAGCCTTAATGATCGAAGTTCCAGTAGAGCAGGGGCTAGCAGTCGGAACGACCGCTGCGGAAACACAGGTTTAAAATCCATTCATCATCTCCGAATTCCCTTACGAGACAGGCGTACGGCAATGGAGCACCGTATAACCTAACAAGTTAGCTTACAATTATGAATCACAAACGTGATTCCTAAAGACCACAAAGTGTCTCCAGCGACATAAATTATGCACCAAAAGACATACTCGTTGCTGATACGCCCAATAAAATACAACATCCGATTGTCGCGTATACGTTAAATCGTACTGGGTTTAAACTTGTACATACAATTTAATCGAGCTTCTCTTTTCAATAATTTTCTACTTATATTACATAATTTACATTCAGAAAAAAAATTATCCTCGATCTTTTTCTTATGTCACATCTTTTACTAGTCAAAAAAGAAGAACCTCGAAATATGAAAGTTTGCGAGAGAGAGAGAGAGAGAGAGAGGAGTATTTCTGTGTTGTTAGCGCAAACGGAAAAATCGTAAAGCAAAAAACACTAAACCTACCGAAGTGGTCAAAATGACCGATTCGTCGTTCCTTAAAAAAAAATTGCTGTACCTCCTGAGAGCGTATTTTTTGAGACTTTCCATAATTTTACCGCAAAGCGTGAATCATTCCATCGATCCATCGCCGTCTCTTCTTAATACCCTTTTTCTTCAAGGGTATATCCAGAGTAAATATATCCAGAAAGTGGCAGATAGGTCTAGCGTTAAGTCCTTGATTCATCTCAAATATATATCAGCGTAAAAGCAATTTCAGGACCTGAAGTCCCCCCGATGTCACCGACGGTGCGTTACCTTACGCCAGATATAATCTCTCGTTATCATTCGATGACCTTCGCGCTATCGGCTCGTCTCTCCGCCATAATTCTATACCCTTCTGCCAGCCCATCAAAAAGCGTCTATCCCCCCTCGTTATCCAATGTCAACGTACAAACCCATGTTTCGCGGAATAATAATAATCAGATCCTCGTAGCTCTCGCACGCCCCGCGACTTCTATTTCGAGTCCTAGAGAGCTCGTCCGTTTGCGTGACTCTCATCACTCCCGTTTATTAAGCGTTGCGCTGCTGGTTTAATTACGCAACCAGCTCCGCAAAGCGGAGCGAAGGTCGTCGACAGGCGGCGAGACTTTGCGGGCCGAGCAAACGCCCTGCTCGCTGTATATGCATATGTGCACCGACAATGCGACCGTGCCGGGGCGACAGACGCAATGCCTTGGATAAACATCGTTCGCCGGCGTTGGGAAAGAACGACGAGGGAAGAGCTCGACGTTGGACACGAGAGACCTGCCCGGTCACGGAACATTCCGTGTTCACGGACCCCGTTGTCTGTTCTCCGCCATCGATTTAGCGCTGGCGCTACTACCGAGGCAGTCGAAACGGCTGGTCTGGGATTCCTTTTTTTAATTAGCAAAATTGGTGACTGTACATCTTTCGAGATTGCTTTTTACCCCTTTTTTTTGCGGTACTTTAACGCGTCCCGTGCCGCGCGGGGCGTATAAGGCCTAAGCTGGATTTTCCGTTGAGGCTGTTTAGAATTTTCCTTGCAAAACAAGAAATTAATAAGGAATTGCTGGTTACCAAAAATCGTTCGAAATACGTTAGAAGCAGATTGTAATGGCGTGGCGAGATACACCCCGCATGGCTTGAACGAAAATCGAAAGTAAGTCCGAAAGTAACGAAAAATCGGTCCGGCATGGAACGTGTTAACGGACTATATGGATCTATTTACTTTCACTAGTCGTCGGCTGTGTATGGTCTCATGTACGCGGTGTATCTCGATATGTCGAGGTAACGACTGGTAGATATAATGCTGAGCGCCTCTTGCACGCCACAGAAGTTGTTTCTGCTGTATATTGTGCTGTAGATTTTTGTAGAAGTCATCGTTTGGCTACCTTTAAAGGTGGTCGTCGGAACAATGGAAAGATTCGTTTTGAAATGCCAGTTATATTCGCAGGTTATAAATTGTCTTGTATTTTTAAGTCCGTGGTCATTTACGCGCCATGAAGCACTTTCGTATTGTGAGCTCGACTGATTATCTATGAACCGCGAAATACACGGAGCTATCGGTTGCCATGTTTTTGAAGAAATTGCAATGTACTTTTTCTCCCTTCCTATGTTTCGTTCAATTAAGCTGCTGAACTTTGGCAGAAACAACCGATTTTGTTCCTGCAAAAGTGGTCAGAGTGAAAGGCTTCTGCAGGAAATATCGAAACATTGGTGGTTACATTCTTTTCAAGAAGTTGGTCGATTAAAACTCGCAGAAACTGCCGATTGCACGCTTTTTCTTATCAACTACACTTTTTGCTGATGAGTAACGCGCTTCGGTTAACTGCAGCGACAAATGTAGCCCCGTGAATTTTAACGAACGTTCGGTTTACGCCAGTAGCACATGCCCGCAGTGGACAGACGCGCGTGAAGAAACTTGGATGGCAACACATCCGCTTATATGCTTGTTGACGAATTGTACAAATGTTTAAATAAATGTGTGCTTTGACCGCTCTCGTGTCACTATACTTTACCACAGTGCGTCATGATCAAACACATTGCAAAGCAATATGTCGCACGTCTTTTATTAAGTTATTAAAGAATATGACTACACTAATAATAGATATAAATCGTTAAAGTTAAACGGGCTTTTTTTCCAGCGCACGTAAAATAACAAATTGTCTATGCTTCAAAATTCGAATTTGTAGACAACACCTCCTGACGTTGCACATCATCGTTTTGGAAAAATAAATGTATCTTGGATATTTACAAAAAGACTATACACGGTAATATGATCAGCGAATGTAAAAACGTCGTGCAAATATGCCTGCGTAAACTTCGTATTCTTAAATGATAAAGCGATAAGATTTAGTTGCATAAGTAATCGACTTCTAAGAAGCTGACCGACGTAATTCAATCCCGACAATTTTGAAGGGAGAAAACTTTTTGAATTTCAACGAGCTATCTTTATGCACAACGTATCTCTGTTAGGAGTACCAATGCTACGTGCGCTAATCAGTACATGTAACCATATTTGAAATTCGTTTCCAGCAGTTCGTAAAAATTTCCCAGCTATAAATTCGCCTGCATCACCTCAAAGAGCTACACGACATAGTGGCTCTCTTATGTAATAAAACCCTGGGAACTCAGGTTAGTACAGTCGCACAACAAAGGTACGAAGAACTTTATTTACGTCGGTCTCCGCGCCCACAATGCATCGTTAAAAGATAACACCGCGCGGCATTTTCATTTTTCCACGCCTAGCGAATCTTCGGCGTATGAACACGGATCATGCAGAAAAAAAACACTCCGTTATCGTTAAAGCCGTTCTATAAATATATCCGGCCGCAGCTTTCTCGAGCAGCTTACAGTGCATTAGTGGCGGCTGATTACCAATTTCGAATTGATGAGCTTTTGAGCACACAGTGCGGAGCCTCGGATAATAAAAACCGTCGTATCAGCGACGCCTCTTTGTATTTAAAATCGAAAAAGACGTAAAGGTATCTGTAAAGAGTTTCCCATTAAATTTTATTAATCCTCGAACCACCTTGATCGTCAATGTGGTTGTGTAGCTATCACAGATATTCATGATTTTTCAACAAAAGAACAGCCATGTACCATAAACACGATATTAAATGTTGATCAGTTTATATAAATATAACGCGCAACGATTTCGTGGTCCAGAATCGTTGTGTAAAACTTCAGTTTTATTTAAAAATTTCTAACAGAAGCCCCATTCATGTTTATCCAGTCCGCGGATATTTTCATCCACTTCGTTATTCCATTTTTCCTAATTAGCAAGTCAAGCGGAAAATATTAAAACTGACGAGGCAAATTGGAAATTTTTATACTTGATACTCTGCCTTCTCCCCACTATTTAACTTCTCCACTTTAGTCTCTGTTCTCTTACACCGGAATTATATGGTAATATTCAATTGATACTTTCTCGTACATGCACACCAGACCGCTGTACTTCTCCGCTTTTACATATCCCGCTCATCGGCAATTAAAAATAATATCTCGCTAGCGCAATGTAAATCGCTCTTAAAGTTCCTTTAAATGCCTCACAGTAATAAAATCAAAAAAGATTGTATTCACCTAGAAAACCTGTTGAAAGCAATAACATTAATTCTGTTACTCACAACGTATTTTCCAGTTAAATACAATGTTTCTTAACTTAATTAAAATCAAGCATCAACAAAATTCTCTGACCCTTTGCACTCGGACCCCCCTTGCACGATATCTACCTCCCGTATCCATAAATAAATAAACCCACATCAAAATAAAACCCATGTATATATAAAATAAAACCCACGACAAAATAAATAAAACCCACATAACCCTTTGCAATTACTCGAGCTCCAATCCTCGTGGGAATGCTTTTCCCATGTATTTCCACATCGAGCATGACTCGAGTGAAAAGGGTTAAAGCATGGATTCAAGCGCTATCATATCGCCGGGGCGTTTGCGATCGAGTCACGAGCGCGGCTTTATCCGACCGGCCGAAGAGGGCGGGACGTCGGCGGGGCGAGGACGCACGAGTGGCTGCAAGGCCAAGCCGGGTGATGGTGTGTTATACACAGCAGGCAGTCCCGGGCACCTTGACCAGGCGCAAACACGCCGGTGCAACGCTCGAAACGCGCATGCATGTAACAGTACGTATCTATAGCGCATAAATTTCGCGGCCGGTCAAACCGCGACCTGGCCCGCCGCGGATGGGGGGAGGGGGGGGGAGATAGGGATGAAAGGGAGAAGGAGGAGATGGCAAGGAGGTGAGGGGAGAAAGAGAAAGGGGACGACCTACGGCAACGATGAGTCAAGTGCGTTCCGCTTTGGATTATTTAAAACATTCGCCTTTAAAGGCGAACTCGCCGGCCGTATCGCCGCGGAATCGAATAATCGAGGCTCAAGGGCAGAGGCGACCTGCAAAATTGGGAATAATCATGATACCTCGACGTTAGCATCGATCGCGGTTATCGTGCCGAGCCGGCACGTCGAATAAATCTCCGGGGAGCCGTGAAAATCGTGCGAGGAAATCGAGGGAGCTCACGTTCTTCGTGGAGATCAGAGAGCGGCGGGATAATCGTTAACATGCCGGGACTTCTTGCGAAACCGTTTCGGAATTGTAGGAAGAGGATGAATATTTATGCCTCCGTGAACGTCCACGACCTTGAGGATCGCAATAAAGCGCTTAACTGCACCATTTCGTTGCATTCTTGAACGCCGAGCTGGAGAACGGAGGAAAAATGGCCGATGGCGCCGTAGCACGAGGGGACGTTAAAACAAGAAATTGTAACGAACACTTTGATGGATACTTAATGCAGAATAAATATTAATCGATCCTGCTTCCACTCTCGAAGAGGCTTCGTTAAGTTTATCGATGTCGCTCGAGTACACCCTTCAATAAAATCCTCCCGATTACGTTTGCACGAGCCTTTTATAATGAATTAATATTGGTTCGATCCTCCACTTTTGCCGAAGATCCCTGCATTAGCCGTGGAACATTAAAAGCTTGAACTTTTTCGCTGTTTTCTTGTTTCGAAGAGAGGACAGGCTCCAGCCTGTCCACCTTCGGCTGTTCGTTAAAAACATTATCCAGATAAGGGAGGATTGCCAGCCGGCTTTCAAAATAATAACGCTCGTTGGAGTAACCCTTGGATGGAACCCGGCGCTTTCGTTCGTCCTGCGACGAAGATAATAGACGTCATATTAATTAATGGCGCGTTCGCGCATGCGCAAGGTACGGGCTGCTTTGAGCAACGGTAGATTAATACACGCGCGAACATGGCTGGCACTTTGACGATGGCCATAGCGCAAGAAATGCTTTATCACCCGTTGCAGATTAATACACCGCGATAATTCAATAACAGCTACACGGATAACGCTACGGGCCCAATACTAATTTAAACGTCAGTATACGAAAAAGAACGTTACACCAACTCGCGGAACATCTCGCCGATTTCCTGTCCAGGTACCTCGCCAATTTTCTGTAAACTCTTCCCTCTCGACATCAACCCTACGAAATCTAAATGTTGCGATCAATTTACATTACAATTTGTAGTCAAATAACAACTTAAAAGCCGCAGTGGACAATGGAAGACATTTCTTAACTCTTTAAACCTGGAATTGTTTTTCAAAATTTACTACGTACCATTATGTTTATATGGCCTACCTTTCGGTTATTATTCTTATTGCAACGTATTTATTTAAGGACTCTCGGTTTATGAAGATGATTATTCTTTCTCTTTAGGTAAAAATCTAGTACCAATCAATTCTGAAACAGCATGCATTCTAAGTTGTGGGAAATTATTTGAGTAAACCGTTAGGACGCTAATCGTTAAAGAGCGCCTCTTTGAGAGGCAGGGATAGAAAAGCAACGAAGAGTTTTTATGGCCCATGTGCACAATGATTGTAAACCATCGACAACAAGGACTACGATATCAAACCGTACTCGACATAGGACCGCAATGGACTTAGGTCCCGCAAACCGATGGTCCACCTATTAATGGCTTCGTCTACTCGCGCAAAGTTCTTCGATGCTCTCGCCGCGGTAACATTAAGCTCGTGCAGAAGCCTGAAGTGAGTAATACGAAATGGAAAGCAGTTACGGACCGTTCGTTGGTCGGCGCTAAGTTTAGATCCGCGTAAACGGGCGTATAAGCGCTGAATCAAGCAAATACCAAGGCGCACGCGATTTACGTTATATACACTACCGTGCGAAACTCGCCGAACACTAACATGTCCGCAGGGATCACCTCAAGTACTTAAAAATAGTTTTCCTTATTCGTTTATAATGCTATTTCACTGTTATCGCGCTTTTAGTGAAGAACATTAAAACAACGGACATTGAGCGAATTATACTTTGATGAGGTTAGCAAGGTGGCCACGGGTAACATTAATAAATCATTTATCTAAATTTCTAGTTCGAATACTCATGAACAGTAGTGTATGCCAATCGAGTAGCGATACTTTTTTGTGTTTGATCAAATTTTCAAAGATGTTCTGTTTGATCAAAAAATTAAACAAGGATGAAGGATTTGTGGGTTTGGATGACAAACATTACTTGGAACGAGATCACGTACAGTTTCAATCGTGTTGTCAAAAGATTTTGATCGCAAGCAAGGTCGTTGAAGAATAAAGGAACGATTGTTTCAACCTGCCACGGAAGCGGAAGATGTGAAGAAAAAAAAATCAGTAGTCCTAATTTACTTACTGCCAGAAAAGTGATATTCGTTAACAGCAATGTTAGAGTTTTGGATGGAATTTATATTTATTTGACGATTTAAATTACGGTCACGCAAAATTACAAATGCTTACCTCGCTTTAGCGCAGAAAACAGAGTCAAAATATGTATGTTGCATAATGCAAATTCAATAATCGATAACAATCTCTTGCTTAAAATTCCAAATAAAACATATGCACTCCAAATATGGGTCGCTTAAAATATCAGGTATTTTAAATCTCGGCTTTCATTATAAAGGCAAAAGATACGCGAAAAAGAAAACAGCACAATAACGCTTCAATTAAACGTGGGTCCTTGGACATCTTTTACCGTAGACGACAACTATATGCTGATACGAGTACCAAATATGAATTGGAGCTGTGCCAATTTGCAGATATAGACGCGAAACAGGGAAATATGTCTTTCTAGCGGAAAGAAATGAATTACAAGAGATTCGATACTCTTCACCGAATATCTACAAGCATTAACCGATCATATGTCTCAACGTCTCTTTCCTGGACGTACTTTGGCAGGGTGACATTGATCGTAAGAAGAGGACAACCTGGCCGGTTGACGATGATCCGTGCAAGCGAAATGGCAGGTAGGCGAATGATTTTTCGAGTTATCATTGCACGGAGGTCTGCGCTTTTTGCGAGGGTGACGTCACCGTCTGACAATTTGAGCGCTCTTCCGAAACTGAAAACCAGTTTCCCGCGCAGGCCGATCTCTGCAAGCGCCTTTAGGCGCATCGGTAGTGTGCTGCACAACTCTCAGCCACTCTTCGTACAAACAGGCGAGATCGTAAATTCACTATAAATTCTCTTCTTTGTTGGACGAACCAGCCGTAAATCGCGGAACGTCTGAGGTAAATATCACAAAATTTATGACAAATGATCTACGACCGCCCGCTGGGAAAAATGTATCGAATGTACTTGCTCGTGGAGATACATGTGCCTGACCTTGATGCTCGGTGATTTAGGTTCGTTAAATTTTTGGAGCATCACATGTGGCATACGTACTGCATGTGAGAATAATTACATTGACCTCCAGACATAGTATTATGAACGCGCGGAACTGCCGAAATTTGGGAATACGAAGTTTTGCCAAGTATGAAATATATCCGTGGTAATATGAGCCGTAAGATGGAAGGATGCTGAACAACTTACAGGATCGTGGAACTTTAACGTTCATCACTTCTTTATCATTTTAAGATTATTTTTTCATCTATAACGCGAGTATGTATTTTTTAATAATTGTTCGCTACGCGTAGCAAGTACAAATGTATACCACTGCTTTTGAAATACAAAAATTCAGCTAGTCAAACTATCAAATCACTGAAATATTTTTCAGCGGGTGGATACATTCTTTCTCAAAATTTTATTGAGCTTAAAATAAGATATTATAATAATAAAAAGTGAAATCAAGAATCTTTTAAAAAAATCTAATATAATTCAAAAAAATATTATTGTTTGAAGAAATAAGGAGTGAGTAGAGTTAAGATATTACAGGTTAAGGAGCATTGATTTAAAGGCAGTGTTACAGAGACAAAAAAACCTTTGTTCGCTGATGTACTATCAAATACCATGTATTTTGATATTCTGCTATGAAGGATTTTCAGAAACGGATACTCTCGTCCATTGCGAAGTGGTAATAAAAAAAAAATGTTTTTGACGGTATCCACGACAGGGTTTTTAACAGTTTCCTGCGTGCAGCTGCGACCGGATGCCGCTCCCACACCAGGCTAGTGTTATGACGTTGCACATGCAGCCCACGCAAACGTACATGTGCACGAATGTACGAAAATAGTGCTGCCCCTGGCGTTAGTCCTTGAACCCATGAAAAAACTCGTTGGATTAATGACTCCTCGCGGGCTGATTTATTCCTCCGAAGAAACCAGGGGCCGCGCTCTCCTGCGTGGATGTGCGAATTTTCTCATTTTTATTGACCGTATTAAAACGCGTTCCAAACTGCAGTTTTGCACACATTCTAACCTCTAATAATACCGAATTCGCTGTCAAAATCCTTGTATTTTTTTTCATTGAGATAAATTGTAACGTGAATTACAGTAGTTACGTATCTCGAGTTTTACTGATTTTCCAATGTGTTATAAACCACATATTTTTGGTAATAGTAAGTTACTGCTCAATCGCACTTCTTCTTGAAACGAACTACATACATGTTGGATAAAGAGTTAAAAAACAATGTAAGTTGTGAATCGCCTTCTGTAGATATAAAATAAGTGTAAAAAATAATTTTAAAAAAACTAGGGACAAACGGCAGATATGTGTGAAGAAACTGGCTAAAATCCATTATACGGCCAGATAGCGCGACAGTTAAAGTACTTTTTATTACTTAGTGTGTGAACGCAACGGCCAGACAAATCCGTTCCGTTCAAGGAATCCAACGCAAGGTCAAGAAGAAAGCCATCGAGGAGGCGAGGTTTACCTTATATAGGTATGTCACTTTTTCCACGGGTGCAACGCAATAAATATACAAATCCTAGGTATGACCGTTCAAGCTAAATCCTCTCTATTTAATTCGCCCTTTTATCCATCGACGAAAAAGACTCTTCGCGCTCGACATACACGAATTTCCCGCAAGAGCTGCATTACAAAACCGTCGTTGCTGGAATTATTCACGACCTATTTCTATCTCGTCTACGGGTGACGCCAAGTTTCGTCAAAGAATGAATAGATTCGCAGGAAGTTGTTGCCCGAAGGATAATAGCGGATGGAGAGGCAGGAGCACAATGGGCGGGCACTTGGATTTATGAGATGGCTTTGAAAATACCTTGGGGAGAAAAAATGGGAACCGAACGAAATCGCGACAATGCGTTATTTACTGTTAATATAAATTTCAGGAACGCTTCTGCTTACAAAGGTCAAGAGTAACTTTCATGACAAATTTGCTTTGCAGGTACTAGAAATGATTCCTGTATCAAGCATCATCGATGTTTGTATTGAAAATAAGAACAAATTCTCTGCGCAAAGTAATTGATCTTCCATTTACTTGTTAAAGCTCAACGAGATAAACGATCATATTTTTCAGTCTTTCTAATGAAGCTGTACTTTAATGCTATACTTCCCTCTCATAAGTGAAAGATTAAACGTTCGGTTCGATATTTTCGCAATCGAATCAGCCGCGCAGGATAAATCGAGCGAGCACTCGTGTCCGTAGTGCGCTGAGATGCCAATGAAAGTCAAAGTATCGTGCATCTGGAACGGCTGAATACGTAGCAAATATTGCACGAACGTGGTGCATAATCGTGCATAAATGTTTCTCAGTTCAGACCAGCATGTAATAATATTAACGCCCGGACAGAGCACGCCAACTTCGGTCAGAACACCGAATAATTCAAACCACAGGTTTCTCATTAGATTCGCACGGCCAACCGTCCATTACCTTCTTAAAAATCGCACCGCGAGTGTTGCGAAATACATGACGAAATTCGCCATTCCCGAGCAAAACACCTAATAACCATGCACTGTCATTCCACTTCTCGAACATAATTCGCCATGCCAACAGAACTATAACACCAAATAATATCCATCAACATCGCAACATGCAACCATCCCTCGCACATCGTTTATCGCACCGAAGGACCTTGGTCTCACCGATATCATCGTCCTGAAAACCGACGTTTCAAGAATGCAAAATTCGATACCAGCCAAACCTGGATTAAAATGATACTACGAGGACATATCGTGTAGCTGGGGTAAAGTGGAGGACGAAATGAAAAAATCTGAGGTCGCTTGGCCCGTCACGCGGTGCGAGCACGGCATATGTGTGCTTCTCTAACGCTGGCTTACGATCGATGAAGCGCACGCGGTGGCCGGTACGTCGCGATGTACGGCCCTGAAACTGCAGAGGAGGCCGATCTATATGCAGCCGCACTTTATATAGCGCGGCGTGCCACGTGCAGGGCAACATGGTGCCTGGGTCACCGGGAGAAGGTCACGGGGTCGAGATTTAAACCTAGGTGCACGGACTCGCCGGTTTGCAGCTGCACGCTTCGTTATGTCGCAGGTGCACGGAGAATCGACTGGATACTACCGTCGCCAGGAAGCTTCGAAACGTAAATGGATATTCTATGAAGCAAAGCTGCAAGTAACGTCGCTCTTTAATGACCCATTTCGCATCTCAGTCGCATCTTATCCTTGTACACGTGAATGCGCATGCTGTTGGATAACTAAAAAAGGATTGAAGACAGCGGACACATAGAAACGATACGAATAACGAAGTTATGGCGAATTTAATTTTTTTTTTTTAACATCAAAGAATGTATCAGAATATATTTGATAATACAGTCACGATGACAGTGCAGTGTAATAAAACGCATAACGGTTAAAGCAAGCTGTTATATATAAGATAAAAATTTCGTAAACATCAGGAGTAATGCTCAGGGACTGGTTCGCTCATTCCTGTTGCAGATGCTTGCTACAGTCACGGTAAACGGTCATATTACGCTGTGATCCATTTTCCTATTTTAAAAGCTATCGTTCGATAATCTACCCAGCTTTATTTAGCGCCACACCTATATTTAAATCGGTTTACTTCAATAACCCACGGTTTGCCGTCGTGCAGCACTTTTAAAATACATTATACCGATATTAATATTGATGTCGGCCCGCGTATGAATCTTTAAGCATTCCTTTAACCGTACAGCCAAATTTCTGAATAGTGAATAACGAACTCCGGGGCAAATGGAATTTAAAATTCTCACGTCTTCTCGCGCGAATAAGAGCGCGTTAAGTTCAAACTCGGCCTTGTACGTCAATATCATGGCGAAGGTCACGGGGTCGCAATTTCAACCAGGTGAACTAGCATGTACGTGCTCGTAGAGGCGCATGTACACGCCTCGTTGTCGCAGGTGCAACGAGGCATATCGCTCTGCTCGGTACACACCGCCGTTGGATGTTAATTTCTACGAGCGGAAAAAAAAAATTGCTCATTATTCGCACCGGGAACGTGGCTCAATAATAAACCGACGAGGGGCATCGTAGAAAATTTTAAGTTATTTTCGTCATGCAAAGAACCAGCCAACCACAATCGGGCCAATGCACCGGAATTATTCTCCAGCGAACGCGGCATTTTGTATATACTCCCGACGAACCGTAATTGATACGCAAATAAAGCAGCCCCTTATCGGCGAAACTTTAATCGTTCCAGCGCCGGCGATCGCGATCCGCTTGCGCGGATAGTAATAACACCGAACCCGGTTTCGCATTATGCGGATAACTTTAAACTCCACGATGCAACGTTTTGCGCGTTAACGATTTTTAGTAGGAATATCGGATTTCACGGAGGTCTGGCCTTTGTGAAACGGCAAATTGCCGTATCGCGATTTCAGCAACGATCCGGGATGAAATCGAGCCGCAAAAATACAGCGGAACGAATGTCAGTCTCAAGGTTCGCCCAGTTGCGTTCCATTCTCGCCTCCGCTGACAATGCGAAAGGCACTCTCGCGGTCTCTTCCTCCGAGCCTTGCTCCGCCTCTCTCCGTCCCTCTCTCCCTCTTTCTTGCACTCGCTCGGTTTCTGTCCCTCTTCCAACGTCTAACACTAACAAAGTTGGTTAACGCGCGTCAACGAACTTACGTAATGCCCGTGGACATTGCTCGTTGGAAGGTAAGAAGTCGTTAGTCACGAAGCGTGCAATTCGCGCCAACCTCTTCCCGATAGGATGGTTAAGGATACGTAATTTCGGGATAATCGTGTCCGTCATGCTGTACGAGCTGTGGCTAACAGGGATTGTTTTTTGGAACGTTTAGTTTTAAAAATATAATACCATGAGAGAGGATGACGGGTTTTTTTAACACAAAGCCGTTGATCATGGACGAGTTTTTTCGAATACCGGTTCCATTCTGAATTCTCTTTAGAGAGAGATTTGACTTTGTAAAATGAGAGTTATTGGCAATGTATTTAACAAAACTGACCAACGGTAATTCTCGAAATATTATAATGTACCTACATTGCTCACTAATTTATTAAAATTCCTTGAATATTTTATTATAGCTCTTTATATAATTTATTATAAAATGTAGTATATAAATATTTA